>CM065717.1:1245000-1267500 GCA_033310375.1 Conus canariensis
GCTCCAGTACTTACACTGAGTAATGGACATAAAAAAAAAACGAGAAAAAAGTACCAAATTAATACTTGTTACTGGCTCTGAAGCAAACAAACAAATAAACAACAAGGTTGAATTTTGTGTTAAAAAAGGTTGAACTCTGATCTGCTTGACTGCCTCGTTTTTCAAGCATTGTCCTCAGGTTTCTAGAATCCTGGTTCCATTCCCCCCTGAGGCAATCTGATTAGATGAGATGTTATCTTCATAGACAAATTCAGATCTCTGCGTACCCTGACATCTCTCCGAGCCCTTCGGATAAGACCTTAATCCTCCACATCCAAAACCCTTAATCCTCCACATCTGAAGACCTTAATCCTCCACATCCGAAGACCTTAATCCTCCAATCCGAAGACCTTAATCCTCCACATCCGAAGACCTTAATCCTCCAATCCGAAGACCTTAATCCTCCACATCCGAAACCCTTAATCCTCCACATCTGAAGACCTTAATCCTCCACATCCGAAACCCTTAATCCTCCACATTCGAAGACCTTAATCCTCCACATCCAAAGACCTTAATCCTCCATATACATCGTGCGATTTAAATGACTCGCAGTCATGATTTTCAGGTAATAACTGTGCCAGTTCTTAATCCACTTCCACAAAAAATTATGACTGCATCAAAAAGTATGGTCCCACATCTATGCCAATAATGTTATTTGTTGGAAAAAAACACTACAAGGCTTTCCTCCTTCAAGATAGTACATAGGCTCTTGGAGACCAACGATGTAACACAAACCTTAATTCTTTCAAAAAAGCAGGGATCCTTGAACGCACGATGTATAGTGTGCACAATTTTATACATCGTACAGTAAAAGTTAAGACGAAGGTCAACAGATACATTACATAAACCTCTTCAGCGCTGAGGACGTATATATACGTTGAGAACAGTGCAGCCATACTTACCAAAGGCGTATATGTACGTCCACCTCATTTGAGAATGTTTCCTGTTTCTATTTTTAAATTTTGGGATTTTAATAGGCACCAGTAACAAAACTCAATATGTATAAATGAATTATTCATGAGGGTCAAGACCCAATCAGGCTTCGTTGGGTTATTGCACCCCTCAGAGAGTTGGAGACAAAGTTTTCAAAATGGCGGATGACGAACCAAGCCTAGCCCAAGTGGTGTAAAGAGAAGGCCTGCAGTGAAGGATTTATGGCGAGTTTGTCACTCCTGATGATGAAAAAGTTCTAAAATCATCCAGAATGAACATTTTGACCACAGTGCTTGGTGCGGCAAGGCCTTGTCAGAAGATTCACTCGATGATGACGATGGAGAGACTGGCGATTTGCAGGGAGGTGATGGTAATGTTGCAGAGCTAGATGTCACTCGTATTATAAGAGAGCAAGTAAGCCAATAGGAAAGAGCAGAGCAAGAGGCTGAATATAGCACTGTGGCCGACCCAGCTTCGACCCCAGTCATAGTCATAGCCATTGATAAGTCACAGACGAGAGGGGGTAAAGAGTGGGCGTGAAGAGGGGGCACGGTGAGAGGGGCCAGTAAGCTTGTGTTTAGAGCATGTGGCAGAGATCATGTGGAATCAGGGGAGCAGTTGGAGCCCCCAGGTGAGATAGGGGCACTGTTCCCACTTCACTGCAGCCCCCAGGTGAGACAGGGGCACTGTTCCCACTTCACGGCAGCCCCCAGGTGAGACAGGGGTACTGTTCCCACTTCACTGCAGCCCCCAGGTGAGATAGGGGCACTGTTCCTACTTCACTGCAGCCCTCAGGTGAGATGGGGTATTGTTCCCATTTCACTGCAGCCCCCAGGTGAGATAGGGGTACTGTTCCCACTTCACTGCAGCCCCCAGGTGAGATAGAGTACTGTTCCCACTTCACTGCAGCCCCCAGGTGAGATAGGGTACTGTTCCCACTTCACTGCAGCCCCCAGGTGAGATAGGGTACTGTTCCCACTTCACTGCAGCCCCAGGTGAGATAGGGTACTGTTCCCACTTCACTGCAGCCCCCAGGTGAGATAAGGGTATTGTTCCCATTTCACTGCAGCCCCCAGGTGAGATAGGGGTATTGTTCCCATTTCACTGCAGCCCCCAGGTGAGATAAGGGTACTGTTCCCACTTCACTGCAGCCCCCAGGTGAGATAGGGGTATTGTTTCCACTTCACTGCAGCCCTCAGGTGAGATAGGGTACTGTTTCCACTTCACTGCAGCCCCCAGGTGAGATAGGGGTACTGTTCCCACTTCACTGCAGCCCCCAGGTGAGATAGGGGCACTGTTCCCACTTCACTGCAGCCCCCCCCCCCCCAGGTGAGATAGGGGTATTGTTCTCACTTCACTGCAGCCCCCAGGTGAGATAGGGGTATTGTTCTCACTTCACTGCAGCCCCCAGGTGAGATAGGGGAACTTTTGTCACTTCACTGCAGCCCCCTGGCGAGGTAGGGGTACTGTTCCCACTTCACTGCAGCCCTCAGGTGAGATAGGGTACTGTTCCCACTTCACTGCAGCCCCCAGGTGAGATAGGGTATTGTTGCCACTTCACTGCAGCCTCCAGGTGAGATAGGGGTATTGTTCTGACTTCACTGCAGCCCCCAGGCGAGATAGGGGTATTGTTCCCACTTCACTGCAGCCCGCCAGGTGAGATAGGGGTAATTGTTTTCCACTTCACTGCAGCCCCCAGCTGAGATAGGGGTACTTTTGTCACTTCACTGCAGCCCCCAGGTGAGATAGGGGTACTGTTCCTACTTCACTGCAGCCCCCAGGTGAGATAGGGGTATTGTTCCCACTTCACTGCAGCCCCCAGGTGAGATAGGGTATTGTTCTCACTTCACTGCAGCCCCCAGGTGAGATAGGGTACTGTTCCCACTTCACTGCAGCCCCCAGGTGAGATAGGGTACTGTTCCCACTTCACTGCAGCCCCCAGGTGAGATAGGGTACTGTTCCCATTTCACTGCAGCCCCCAGGTGAGATAGGGGTATTGTTCCCACTTCACTGCAGCCCCCAGGTGAGATAGAGTATGTTCCCATTTCACTGCAGCCCCCAGGTGAGATAGGGTATTGTTCTGACTTCACTGCAGCCCCCAGGTGAGATAGGGGTATTGTTCTCACTTCACTGCAGCCCCCAGGTGAGATAGGGTATTGTTCTCACTTCACTGCAGCCCCCAGGTGAGATAGGGGTATTGTTCTCACTTCACTGCAGCCCCCAGGTGAGATAGGGGTATTGTTCTCACTTCACTGCAGCCCCCAGGTAAGATAGGGTACTGTTCCCACTTCACTGCAGCCCCCAGGTGAGATAGGGGTACTGTTCCACTTCACTGCAGCCCCCAGGTGAGATAGGGGTATTGTTCCCATTTCACTGCAGCCCCCAGGTGAGATAGGGGTACTGTTCCCATTTCACTGCAGCCCCCAGGTGAGATAGGGGTATTGTTCCCACTTCACTGCAGCCCCCAGGTGAGATAGGGTATTGTTCCCACTTCACTGCAGCCCCCAGGTGAGATAGGGGTATGTTCCCATTTCACTGCAGCCCCCAGGTGAGATAGGGGTATTGTTCCCATTCACTGCAGCCCCCAGGTGAGATAGGGTATGTTCCCACTTCACTGCAGCCCCCAGGTGAGATAGGGGTATTGTTCCCACTTCACTGCAGCCCCCAGGTGAGATAGGGGTATTTCCCATTTCACTGCAGCCCCCAGGTGAGATAGGGGTATTGTTCCCATTTCACTGCAGCCCCCAGGTGAGATAGGGTATTGTTCCACACTTCACTGCAGCCCCCAGGTGAGATAGGGGTACTGTTCCCACTTCACTGCAGCCCCCAGGTGAGATAGGGGTACTGTTCCCATTTCACTGCAGCCCCCAGGTGAGATAGGGTACTGTTCCCACTTCACTGCAGCCCCCAGGTGAGATAGGGGCACTGTTCCTACTTCACTGCAGCCCCCCCCCCAGTGAGATAGGGTACTGTTCCCATTCACTGCAGCCCCCAGGTGAGATAGGGCACTGTTCCCACTTCACTGCAGCCCCCAGGTGAGATAGGGACTGTTCCACTTCACTGCAGCCCCCAGGTGAGATAGGGTACTGTTCCCACTTCACTGCAGCCCCCAGATGAGATAGGGTACTGTTCCACTTCACTGCAGCCCCCAGGTGAGATAGGGGTATGTTCCACTTCACTGCAGCCCCCAGGTGAGATAGGGTACTGTTCCCACTTCACTGCAGCCCCCAGGTGAGATAGGGTACTGTTCCCACTTCACTGCAGCCCCAGGTGAGATAGGGGTATTGTTCCACTTCACTGCAGCCCCCAGGTGAGATAGGGGTATTGTTCTCACTTCACTGCAGCCCCCAGGTGAGATAGTATGTTCCACTTCACTGCAGCCCCCAGGTGAGATAGGGGTACTGTTCCACTTCACTGCAGCGCCTCAGGTGAGATAGGGTATGTTTGCACTCACTGCAGCGTGTGTTCTTCTGAGCCAGTAGTAGGGCGTGATGTGAAGAATGAGCCAGGAGAAGTGATTGCAGATGAGGAGGCTGAGGAGTTAGAGGTAGGGAGAGAGATGAGAGAGGAGAGAGAGAGGGGGGGGGGGAGGGTGAGAGAGGGGTGGGGGGGGGGGGGGAGGGGGGGGGGAGGGGATGGCAGTACAAGAGAGAGAGGGCTTTATTGTGATTGTGATGCCATGACTGTGTTGTGTTTTTGAGAGCGAGTGAGTGTTTATATATATATATATATATATATATATTTTTTTTTTTTTTGTTAAAAAATATTTTAAAAATGAAGTGGTAAAATCTACAAGCTTGTTTCTAGCGTTGCTATCTTCAGGATGTCTTTTTGGGGCACGCCAACGATCTTTTATGGCGTGCGGGACTTGATTTCAACTCTGTGTGTGCAGGCGGATCTCATTTGCTGCACGTGCGGCCTGTGGTTCTTATTGGGGCCTGTTCAGGTGGAATGTGCTAGCAAAGATTTCCACTTGTGCCTGCAATTGTTTACAATTTCTATTTTTGTGTTCAGAGTTGCTAAGTGTGGTTTGCATAATATTAACCATTTTTCTGTGGAGCATAGATTGCATCTTTTTGAAATATTGTTGTATGGTGTTGCTCTTTTTATGATTTTCCATGATATGTTGTAGTCTATGTTTTTATCTTTGAGTCTCCAGATGTATTTGCTCAGCTCTGTTTGATTTTTGTATTTTTCATTTTTGAATGACTGTTTGTGGTTTGCGTATCTGGTTTTGAAAGTGTTTTCCGTAATCCCTACATATGTTTCTTCTTCATTTTCTGATGTTACCGTAGCTTGGTATACAATGTTGCTGTGAAGACATTTATTGCTCAGGGGGCACTGTTCTTTTTTAGTGCAGTTGCAAGATGTCCTTTCGGCATCCTTCTCTTTTATGTTGCTTTTCATTTTGTTAGATGAATCAATCATGTTTTTGAGGTTGGGCATACATGAGTATGACAGTTTAATGGTGTTTTTGTTGAATATTTTGGACAGTTTGTGTTCTTTTGGGAATGATGTTGCCAAGATTTTAAAGAATTCTTTTCCTACATTTGTTTTTACTTGTCCATCGTATGGTGGGTTGTACCATATGATCTTTCTTTTCCTATTTTTCTTAATTCTGTTCGTGTTGTTGTCTGGACTGTATTGTAGTTTGTAATTGTAACCACTTTTTTGTAATGCTTCTTGATATTCTGTTGCTGCATCATTGAATGCGTTTTCATTGCATGACAGGTTGGATAGTCTCTTGTTTATACCATTGGGTATTGTTTTTAGTATAGATGGTGGGTGGTTGCTTTTGATGTTTACGTAGACTGTAAAATCTTTAAAAACCACAACTTAAAAATCACAATAGAAGCAAACAAAAAAGTAGTGAACTACCTAGACATAACATTAGACCTCAATGACCATGTGTACAAACCATACAAAAAACCCAATGACATACCAGTCTACGTAAACATCAAAAGCAACCACCCACCATCTATACTAAAAACAATACCCAATGGTATAAACAAGAGACTATCCAACCTGTCATGCAATGAAAACGCATTCAATGATGCAGCAACAGAATATCAAGAAGCATTACAAAAAAGTGGTTACAATTACAAACTACAATACAGTCCAGACAACAACACGAACAGAATTAAGAAAAATAGGAAAAGAAAGATCATATGGTACAACCCACCATACGATGGACAAGTAAAAACAAATGTAGGAAAAGAATTCTTTAAAATCTTGGCAACATCATTCCCAAAAGAACACAAACTGTCCAAAATATTCAACAAAAACACCATTAAACTGTCATACTCATGTATGCCCAACCTCAAAAACATGATTGATTCATCTAACAAAATGAAAAGCAACATAAAAGAGAAGGATGCCGAAAGGACATCTTGCAACTGCACTAAAAAAGAACAGTGCCCCCTGAGCAATAAATGTCTTCACAGCAACATTGTATACCAAGCTACGGTAACATCAGAAAATGAAGAAGAAACATATGTAGGGATTACGGAAAACACTTTCAAAACCAGATACGCAAACCACAAACAGTCATTCAAAAATGAAAAATACAAAAATCAAACAGAGCTGAGCAAATACATCTGGAGACTCAAAGATAAAAACATAGACTACAACATATCATGGAAAATCATAAAAAGAGCAACACCATACAACAATATTTCAAAAAGATGCAATCTATGCTCCACAGAAAAATGGTTAATATTATGCAAACCACACTTAGCAACTCTGAACACAAAAATAGAAATTGTAAACAATTGCAGGCACAAGTGGAAATCTTTGCTAGCACATTCCACCTGAACAGGCCCCAATAAGAACCACAGGCCGCACGTGCAGCAAATGAGATCCGCCTGCACACACAGAGTTGAAATCAAGTCCCGCACGCCATAAAAGATCGTTGGCGTGCCCCAAAAAGACATCCTGAAGATAGCAACGCTACAAACAAGCTTGTAGATTTTACCACTCATTTTTAAAATATTTTTTAACAGATGTTGCTCCCCAAGGGGTTGAGCACCTTCAGATTTTTTAAGGACTTTTTTTTATATTGTTCATATATATATATATATATATATATATATATATATATATATATATATTGTGTGTGTGTGTGTGTGTGTGTGTGTGTGTGTGTGTGTGTGTGTGTGTGTGTGTGTGTGTGTGATAGAGATGCTGTTGCATGTGTGGAAAAGGGGAGAAAGAAACAGAGAGGGAGTGTGTGTGTGTGTGTGTGTGTGTGTGTGTGTGGTGTGTGTGTGTGTGTGTGTGGTGTGTGTGTGTGTGTGTGTGTGTGTGTGTGTGAGTTGTGACTGGTTTTTTCATGTACATTTTTCAGTCACAGGTGGTAGGAGAGGGAGAGATCTCTGTAGCAGACGGCCTGTGCAGCAACAGGGGCAGAGGGTGAGGGGTGGTCCTTGACCATCCCGTTGTCCAGTCTATTATGACAGCACCAGAGATCCCCCACTTTACAGGACAGCCTGTACAGCAACAGGGGCAGAGGGTGAGGGGTGGTCCTTGACCATCCTATTGTCCAGCCTGACATGACAGCACCAGAGATCCCCCACTTTACAGGACAGCCTATACAGCAACAGGGGCAGAGGGTGAAGGCTGGTCCTTGACCATCCTATTGTCCAGCCTGACATGACAGCACCAGAGATCCTCCACTTTACAAGACAGCCTGTACAGCAACAGGGGCAGAGGATGAAGGCTGGTCCTTGACCATCCTATTGTCCAGTCTATTATGACAGCACCAGAGATCCTCCACTTTACAGGACAGCCTGTACAGCAACGGGCAGAGGGTGAGGGGTGGTCCTTGACCATCCTATTGTCCAGCCTGATATGACAGCACCAGAGATCCTCCACTTTACAGGATAGCCTAGCCTCAAGAAAAACCTCAGGGAGCAATGTCAGTTCACTACTAGGTGTTTTTGACGGACACTGTGGTTCAGCAGTTTGTTGATCAAACCAATTTGTGTGATGGAGAGGCATTTTCCTTGCTGAATCGCTCAAATGACAGGCAAACAGGGAACTATCAGGAAGTGCAAGGTGTGTACCAAGCATGGCATCAGGAAGGAGACTGTGTATGAGTGTACACAATGCCCATCCCACACTGCCCTGTGTCCAGACCCATGCTTCAGAGTGTACCACACTACAAAGCACTATTGACAGTAACACTGCCCTGTGTACCACACTACAAAGCACTATTGACAGTAACACTGCCCTGTGTCCAGACCCATGCTTCAGAGTGTACCACACTACAAAGCACTATTGACAGTAACACTGCCCTGTGTACCACACTAGAAAGCACTATTGACAGTAACACTGCCCTGTGTACCACACTACAAAGCACTATTGACAGTAACACTGCCTTGTGTACTACACTACAAAGCACTATTGACAGTAACACTGCCCTCTGTACCACACTACAAAGCACTATTGACAGTAACACTGCCCTGTGTCCAGACCCATGTTTCAGAGTGTGCCACACTACAAAGCACTATTGACAGTAACACTGCGCTGTGTACAACACTACAAAGCACTATTGACAGTAACACTGCCCTGTGTACCACACTACAAAGCACTATTGACAGTAACACTGCCCTGTGTACCACACTACAAAGTACTATTGACAGTAACACTGCCCTGTGTACCACACTACACAGCACTATTGACAATAACACTGCCTTGTGTACCACACTACAAAGCACTATTGACAGTAACATTGTCCTGTGTACCACACTACAAAGTTCTTTGACAGTAACACTGCCCTGTGTACCACACTACAAAGCGCTATTGACAGTAACACTGCCCTGTGTACCACACTACAAAGCACTATTGACAATAACACTGCCCTGTGTCCAGACCCATGCTTCAGAGTGTACCACACTACAAAGCATTATTGACAGTAACACTGCCCTGTGTACCATACTACAAAGCACTTTTAACAGTAACACTGCCCTGTGTACCACACTACAAAGCACTATTGACAGTAACACTGCCCTGTGTACCACACTACAAAGCACTATTGACAGTAACACTGCCCTGTGTACACACTACAAAGCACTATTGACAATAACACTGCCCTGTGTCCAGACCCATGCTTCAGAGTGTACCACACTACAAAGCACTATTGACAGTAACACTGCCCTGTGTACCACACTACAAAACACTATTGACAGTAACACTGCCCTGTGTACCACACTACAAAGCACTATTGACAGTAACACTGCCCTGTGTACACACTACAAAGCACTATTGACAGTAACACTGCCCTGTGTACACACTACAAAGCACTATTGACAGTAACACTGCCCTGTGTCCAGGCCCATGCTTCAGAGTGTACCACACTACAAAGCACTATTGACAGTAACACTGCCCTGTGTACCACACTACAAAGCACTATTGACAGTAACATTGCCCTGTGTACCACACTACAAAGCTTTATTAACAGTAACACTGCCCTGTGTACCACACTACAAAGCACTATTGATAGTAACACTGCCCTGTGTACCACACTACAAAGCACTATTGACAGTAACACTGCCCTGTGTATCACACTACAAAACACTATTGACAGTAACACTTCCCTGTGTACCACACTACAAAACACTATTGACAGTAACACTGCCCTGTGTACCACACTACAAAGCACTATTGACAGTAACACTTCCCTGTGTACACACTACAAAGCACTATTGACAACACTGCCCTGTGTCCAGACCCATGCTTCAGAGTGTACCACACTACAAAACACTATCGACAGTAACACTGCCCTGTGTACCACACTACAAAGCGCTATTGACAGTAACACTGCCCTGTGTACCACACTACAAAGCACTATTGACAGTAACACTGCCCTGTGTATACCACACTACTAAGCACTATTGACAGTAACACTGCCCTGTGTACCACACTACAAAGCACTATTGACAGTACACACTTTGCCCTGTGTACCACACTACAAAACACTATTGACAGTAACACTGCCCTTGTGTACCACACTACAAACACTATTGACAGTAACACTGCCCTGTGTACCACACTACAAAACACTATGACAGTAACACTGCCCTGTGTACCCAAACACTATGACAGAACACTGTTGACAGTAACCATGCTTCCTGTGTACCACACTACAAAGCACTATTGACAGTAACACTGCCCTGTGTACCACACTACAAAGCACTATTGATTGTAACACTGCCCTGTGTACCACGCTAGAAAACACTATTGACAGTAACACTGCCCTGTGTACCACACTACAAAGCACTATTGACAGTAACACTGCCCTGTAACCACACTACTAAGCCTATTGACAGTAACACTGCCCTGTGTACCACACTACAAAGCACCATTGACAGTAACACTGCCCTGTGTACCACACTACAAAGCACCATTGACAGTAACACTGCCCTGTGTACCACACTGCAAAGCACTATTAACAGTAACACTGCCCTGTGTATCACACTACAAAGCACTATTGACAGTAACACTGCCCTGTGTACCACACTACAAAGCACTAATAACACTGCAGTGCGCGAGCCCGCGCGCACGGACACACACACACACCACACACACACACACACACACACACACACTCACTCACTCACTCACACACCAGTAAATTCAGTTTTGTATATACCATTTTTGTGTGCTTTACATTTTATCTCATCAGTGTTTTTTCTTCTTCAAATCAGTGCTTTTTCTTTTCAGAATCTGAAATGAAACTAATGATGTGCTGACTACAATGCAAAACAAATTATCTGTGTGAATTTTAGACAGAATGTGTGTACAATTCTGAAATTTTGGATCACAATTCAGGACTACTGTTTCCATAAAGAACCTTCATTTTGATGTCCTGTCTACTTTCTGATTTTATTCTTCTGTTTTACTAACTCTTTATAACATACGATCCGACAGTATGAAAATGTATTTATCTCACATTTATGGTAGACGTATTACTAACCAACATGTTACATAAACGTACAACTATAATAAATAAATAGTTTGTTCATTTTCCTTTAAAAAAAGATATGGGTTATAATACTTTCTTGCAATAGTTTCCATACTATGATTTTTTTTGTTGTTAATTATTACCCTCCACGGCCAAAAATAGCTTGGCAAATAAGGGGAAACTACCAACACAAAACATAGCACTGAAGGGGTTGCATGCGCATTACATCTTATTCCATCCTTCGCCAAAAAAAAAAGAAAAAAAAAAAAGAAAAAAAAAAGAAAAAAAAAAGGATAAACGATCGCGTGCCAAGTGGATGGATGACAAAATAAATAAACAAACAAATAAATAAATGAATAAATAAGTAAATAAATAATAAACAGATAAACGAAAAAAACAAACAAATAAGTTAAAAAAAACAAACAACAGCAAACAGACAGACCGAACGCCAGCATACACGTGCGCTATGTTGTGTTTTGACCTCATCTCCGAAGGCGGAATGTGGCTGACTTCATGGTACATTAAAAGCAACTGGCAAAATGTGCAGCACTTTCACCGCTCCTGATCCTCGAAGTCTGAAGAAGAAGAAGAAGAAGAAGAAGAAAAGAAAACTGAAAAAAAAGAGGAAAAGAAGGAGGAGAAGGACAAGGACAAGAAGAAGACGACGAAGAAGAAGACAAAGAAGAAGAACAAAAGAAGAAGTAGAAGGAGAAGAAGGACAAGTATAGGAAGAGGAAGAAGGAGGAGGAGGAAGAGGAGCAGGAGGAAAATATATAAAAATGACGGGAAAAAAATCACGAAGAAGAATATATAGAAAAATGAAGGAAAAAAATCACGAAGAAGAATATATAGAAAAATGAAGGGAAAAAATCACAAAGAAGAAAGACAAGAACGTGAATGTCTCACATACGTCTAAAATGGTTAGAATAAAGGAAATCTGCCTAAATTAAAAGGTTCAAAGATCGTTTCCATTTGCTGCATTTGGACAGGTTTTTGTCAAAGAAAGTCTACAGTCCTACCGTGTAAAAAAATGATAAAGACATTAAAGGCTTTAAAGTAACAAACACAGGACAGACTGTAAATGTCAGTTTGTTGACGATACTGCATTTACACTTTAAGGGAGAGACACCGAAGAGGAATGAAAACCCCTGACCTTCCAGACAACCCATGACATTAGTACCCAGTGAAACCTCTGACCTTCCAGACAACCCATGACATTAGTACCCAGTGAAACAACTGAACTTCGGTAGTTATAGAGCTCTATGTTCACATCACCGACGATATGGTACAATGAAATAAAACCCCAAAACAAGATCATGTCATAGGATCACACACACACACACACACACACACACACACACACACACACACACCACACACACGCACGCACGCACGCACACACACACACACCACACACACACACACACACACACACACACCACACACACACACACACACACACACACACATCTGTGCAACCTGACACGCGAATTTCACTCCCCCTCCTCCTCCCCCCCTCCAGCCGACTCCTTCTTTCCTCTCTTCCTTGACTTTCAAAGTTTGCAAATGGTACATGACCATGTGCCTGTACTTAGAGATACGTATAAATAAACTCCTTTACTTATGGCACATATACCATGTGCCTGTACTTAGAGATACGTATAAATAAACTCCTTTACTTATGGTACATATACCATGTGCCTGTACTTAGAGATACGTATAAATAAACTCCTTTACGTATGGTACGTATAACCATGTAACTGTACTTAGAGATACGTATAAATAAACTCCTTTACTTATGGTACATATACCATGTAACTGTACTTAGAGATACGTATAAATAAACTCCTTTACTTATGATACATATACCATGTGCCTGTACTTAGAGATACGTATAAATAAACTGCTTTACTTATGGTACATATACTATGTAACTGTACTTAGAGATAAGTATAAATAAACTCGTTTACTTAGGAAAATAAACAAAATGCTTCTTCATTGGGATCTTATCTCCTCCTGCCACCCTCCTCCAAATACCATTCCGCCCCCCCCCCCCCCCCCCCAAAGTAACCTAAATACTACGGCCTGGAAATACATGGTCTTCTGTAGACGTCTATACCATTTTGATTATCAATGCGGAGAGTATTACAGATATGACTTCATGCTAAAAAGACGTCAATTTCATCATCTAAGGGAAGAAAACGGGAGAAAATTCAAGCTGACATAATCGCACAAGAAATCCTGCACACAAAACAGCATCGTTACTTCTACAAGAAATCCTGCACACGAAACAGCATCGTTACTTCTTAAATAAGAAACAAACAAACAAAGAAACACGACTCCAAACACAAACCGACCCCCACCAAAATAAAAATTCTCCTGACAACCTCTTATCCTGAGGAAAAACCCACACAACATTCAGTCAGCCCGACATCGGCACCAAACCAGCGGACCTGCTCCTGACTCTCTTGGCTTTGATTCCAAAGCGCGGAAGAACAAAAGGCGCGGAAGACCCCAACAAAAAGTGCACACAGCCTGCAGGCACTCTGTCCCTCCAAATCCTCAGGATCCTTCCGCCTGCGCAGATTTAGAGAGCAGTGATTTGGCCTCACAGCCCGAGACCCATTCCGCTCCATCGACCGGAAGTGATGAAATCAAGGCTGTAAACAAAACAGGCTTCCAGAAACAGTGTCACCGACAACCTGGGGGCTTGTGTTACACACACACACACACACACACACACACACACACACACACAACACACACACACACACACACACATACAAACACACACACACGCACACGCACACACACATACAAACACACACACACACACACGCACACGTACACAACAACACACACACACACACACACACACACACATACGCGCGTGCGCGCGCGCGCGCAAACACACGCACACAGGCACACACAAGCACCACACACACACACATACACACACACACACGCACGCAAGCACGCACGCACGCAACCACTCACGCGCGCACGCGCACGCACAGACACACAACACACACACACACACACACACACACACACACACACACACACACACACACACACACAAGTTCAAATCCCCGTTGGCAGATATGACAGTGAGTAAAATAAAAATGTGTTTAGTCGTTGGACTCTCTCTGTCTCTGTCTGTCTGTCTGTCTGTCTGTCTGTCTGTGTCTCTCTCTGTTTTTTTTTCTTTAAGTGGCCTTTATGAGAAAGAAACAAATTGTTTCGTGTTGCACAGTTTCACAGCTACAAGGGGTTTGTCTCTCTAAAAACCTCCTGCTGCTCTTACCGTGCAGAGGGCCAATTGGTGGAACAGCGCACCCACAACCCCCCTGACTCCCCATGTTTTGTGTTCACCCGTCAGTGTGTGACAGCATATAGAATGATGCTGGAGACATTTTCCACCTTGCTATGAGTTTTCCTTTTCTCACATAGGAAAAATAAAGCACTGTTGTGCACAGAATCTTAATTTATGGTCTTGTTCGAAAGGCTAGGCCGTACATCGGCACAAAATTCTGCGGGGTGCCAAATTCAAACCTTAAACCAAGGAATCTCTCGAGTCATAAGCGACTGCGTCATGCATTGTGAACGCTGTTCACGAGAAATATGAAAATAATATACACAGAGAGAATACAGTTCC
Source organism: Conus canariensis (assembly GCA_033310375.1). NCBI lineage: Eukaryota > Metazoa > Mollusca > Gastropoda > Neogastropoda > Conidae > Conus > Conus canariensis. Next base: position 1,259,595 of record CM065717.1, read on the forward strand.
AGGAACTCTCGACAAGGCTCGTAGAGTATGGTTCAACAAGTAGAGAGGCACGGGAGGCTCAGCTCAATGCCATCCTTAACAGACAGAACTGTTCACATTCCTAGTAGAAAGAAACTCGTGGAGAGCGTGGCAGCAGAGAGTCCTCAGAAGAGAAGCCCCTTCAAGCAAGTGTTTCGGCCCTTATCTCCTGACACTCTAGGGGGGTTGGGCCACACCCGGTTCATGACTCCGGATGTCCCTCTGCTGCCCCTTTTTTCCCATCTTGGGACGAGCCATGGCTGGGATTCGAACCCATGACCCTCTGGACATGCTCATTTTCCACTTAATGACTCGCGCTTTAACCACTGAGCCACAGGGACACCTGATATTTGTAGGGAAATTAAGCCTTATGAAGTTCACTTTTGTTCCTCCTTGACCAGATCCAGCTTGAACACCTCTCTGCCGCTTCTGCCATTGCTTTCAGGGCTCTGGTTTTTTCCTTCCCTGCAACTGAGAGCTGTTTCATGAGGCTGTATGCAGACGTTCCTACAAACCCCCTAGCTCCAATTTCTGCAGTGAGGACTTTGACCTGATAGCCTTCTCTCCTCAGGCTGTTTGCCAGATCAGCATACTTTTCAGTCTTGTAGATTTGAGCTGCCTCCATTCTGTTCTCATATGGCACCGTGAGCTCGATCATGATCAGCTGCTTGGTTGACTTAGAATGGACTACTATGTCTGGTCTCATGCCACTCTTGCTGATGATCTCTGGGTGACTCTTCCATTCTGGGAGGTCTACAGTGCACTCCCAGTCATCTGCCCCGTCCAGCAGACTCTGCCTGCATGTTTCGAGTGGCACTGTTGTTCTTGGCCATGATTTGCTGCCTCCTGCCGTGAAGAATGTTGCGGGTGCTTTTGGAGTCCTGATTTTCCCTTTTGTGGTGTTGGTACTAGCCCAGACTACTTGTACAATTTCTTTGAGCACTTGGTTGTGCCTCCATGTGTACCTTCCTTGAGCCAGGGCTACTTTACATGAGCTTAGGACATGCTCCACTGTTTGTTTTTCATGGCAGAGGGGGCATGCAGGATCGTCTGTTTTCCCCCACTTCACCAGGTTTGCATTTGAGGGCAGAAGGTCATATGCAGATCTGAGAATGAAGCTGATCCTGAGAGGGGCCGTGTGCCAAATGTCATTCCAAGTGAGACTTCTTTGGAGTGCATTCTCCCACGTTGTCCATTGCCCTTGCTGGCTCTGCTGGACTGCTTTTTGGAGTCTTTTTTGGTCTTCTTCTTTTCTCATCTCCTGAATCATCATGTCTCTTTTGGCTTTTCTTTGGCCTTTGACCACCATTCAGTTTTGGTCACCCCCAGTCCCTGTCTGTTGGTCTGTGTGTGTCCTGTTATTTCTCTGATCTTGAGACTTTCTTTTGCAGAATCCATCGCCTCTTGAACTTTCCATTTTCTGCCTGTCTTCAGCTGGGGCTTAATTGCTTCTACCACCTTGTCTCCTGAGTCCTCCAGCATGCTTTGAAGTCTGATCTTCCCTGCTTTGTATTCCTCCAGGATGGATTTCAGGGGTAGTTTCAGCTTTGCTTGGCGACAGTACAGCGCTATGTCAGTCAGACAGGGTGGGACACCAAGCCATTTCCTTGTGAACTTGTTGATTTTGGCTTCCATTGCCTCCACTATGCTGGTGCAGATGTCGTATATCATCAGAGGCCATAGCAGCTTTGGTATCAGCATGAACTGCAGACACCAGACCTTGTATTTGCCAGGGAGCCCACACTGGTCAATGGTCTCCAAGCCTTCCTCCGCCATCTGCTTGGTTTCTTTTGCTCTTTGTGTGTCTTTCAGCGTATCATCATACCATCTTCCAAGGCTCTTGACTGGTTCTTCTGTGACTGTTGGAATGGCCTGGTTGGCAACACTGAAGACCACAGATCCGGCCACTTTTCCTTTCCTCAGTGAGAGACTCCGTGATTTCTTTGGCTTGAACTTCATTCTGGATGAGGCAACTATGTCGTCCAGCCTCTCCAGCACATGACGTGTCTCGTCTTCTCTGGATGAAATCACTGTAGTGTCATCCATGAAGGCCTTGAGAGGAGGCATCTTGTATCCATCGCCAAGGTCTGTTTGTCTCGCGTTGTTTGTTGCTGCTTTCAAGATGAGTTCCATTGCCAGCACGAACAGTATTGGGGAAATTGCACAGCCCATTGCAATACCCACTTCCAAGTTGATCCAGTCTGTTGTGTACTCCTTGGTAGAGAACCGCATTGAGAAGCCATTGAAGTACTTCTTTGGCACATGGTACATCTCAAGAGCCAACTGTATCATCTCATGGGGCACAGATCCATATGCGTTTGCCAGATCAAGCCACACTACGTCCAGGTCTCTCTTTTCTGTTTTTGCTTTTTGGATTGCGTCCCAGATCATTGTGGCGTGTTCTACACAGCCCGCCACGCCTGGGATGCCACCTTTCTGGACTGACACATCCAAGTACTTGTTTTCCATCAGGTACTTGGTCAGCCTTGCTGCCATGACAGAGAAGAAGATTTTCCCTTCGACGTTCAGTAGTGATATTGGCCTGAACTGGCTAATGTCACTTGAGTTTTGCTCTTTGGGGATGTACACACCATCTGCCGTCATCCACTGGCCGCTGATCTTCTGGTTTCTCCAAGCCGATCGCAGCAGCCTGTGGAGCCACTCCAGCACCTTGGGACATTTCTTGTAAAGCTGGTAAGGTATTCCGTTTGGCCCTGGTGATGATTTGGCTCTGGCTTTGTCGACCACCTTCTTGATTTCCGCCAACGTTGGAGGCTTGCCATTGAACTGTTCCTCAGGGTTGGTTGGCCACACCAGACCTTGAATGTCGAGTGGTGCTTTGCTCTGTGGGTCAGAGTATGTTTTCCTCAGATGCTGCTCAAGAACTCCTTTGTCCACACTTAGGGTCCCAGATTTTGGCTGCTCAAACAGTGTTCTGGCAAACTGGAAGGGGTCTCTGAAGAAGCGCTCTTGTGTCTTCTTCTTTTTGCTCTTCCTCTTCCTCGCAGATTCCGCTTTGCTGAGGGCACTGTGTTTTTCTTTCAGGTCTTTCCACAGTTTTTCCAAGCCTTGTTTTTCAGCTGGCAGTGCGGTCTTCATTTGCATCTTGAGGTTTTTCTTTTGGACCCTGATCTTGTCCATCTTTTCTTGGCGTCTGGATTTCTTTGGAGGTGTTTTCTCTTTGGGTAGTTTTGCTCCATAGGCGTCTCTACATGTGGCATACACAATGTCCCCATATGTGGCTAGTTTGTGTTCCAGGGTGCTTTTCCCTATCAGTGCATCGAGTCTTTGGACGATTTTTGCATCCAGTTTCTCCCAATCTTCAGTTTCGTTTGCTCGTGGCAGGTTGAGTTTCAGGCGCCTGGCATCGAGGGCCTGTGCAAATTCCTCATCCGAACCAACAGCGTGGATGTCCTTGGCACTGTGGTTTAAATCCTGGCCTTGGTCTTCCGACGTCTTATCTGCTGATGCAGTGCGCTGCTGCTCATTCAGATGAGTCTTCACACATCCCATCTTTGTTCTGTGGATCTTTAGAACGGGTAAGATGAGGGTTATCTCACATCACACCTGCAAACTTCGGTTCCACAGACGCAACACTTGACAGTGGTGGCCCACAAACATACCCCCCCCCCCCCCCCCTACGGATCCAGTTGTTTTGAGCGTTGTTTCACCATTTCTCCTTCCCGCAAATTACAGGGTTCGGCTCTCTGGATTTCCTTCTAAATTCAACTAAGCAGAAATAACCCCACGAAATCTTACTGACGTCAAATGTTACACAGGTCATCTCTGACAGCAGCGTGAAGAGTGAAAAGAAAACAGGTGAGATTCAGACATTGGTTCACCTCACCATCTTCCTGGAATGGTGCACAACAAAAATGAAAGAAGAACAATGAATTTCTGTGCTCACCAACTACCGGTTTAATTTCGAGATTCGCACGAAATTCGAGCCGCGGTACCGGTGTCACGTTCCGTAACCATTCCCTTCTCCCCTTCAGAAATCTCTCTCCAGAAAGGTAGGCAAGAAAGGGCATACCGCCCCCCCCTCCTCCCCCGCCCCCCCCCCCTCTCTGTGCCTTGCCCAGAAGTAAATCCACGCCGACTTCCCCCCTTTGTTCCCAAATCATCCCCTTCTTCCAATGTTCAGTGTCCCAATATCAGTCCAAACACGTTCGACCTGACCCTGAGGGGGGTGGGGGAGGGGTGATTCTGGACTTGAGCCAAAACATCGAACAATTCCCCCCTCGCTCCCATTACTACTCCCTAGTGACTGATTTAGAGCATGGTCTAGGAACACACCACAGTGTGAATTAAGGCACGTGCCAAAGTCACCCACCCTATGTGACATTGATGTGGAAATGGGCACGTGCCAAAGTCACCTGCCCTGTGTGCCACTGATGTGGAAATGGGCATGTGCCCTAAGTCACCTGCCCTATGTGACACTGATGTGGAAATGGGCACGTGCCAAAGTCACCTGCCCTATGTGACACTGATGTGGAAAAGGGCATGTGCGCTAAGTCACCCGCCCTATGTGACACTGATGTGGAAATGGGCATGTGCCAAAGTCACCTGCCCTATGTGACACTGATGTGGAAATGGGCATGTGCCCTAAGTCACCCGTCCCATGTAACACTGATGTGGAAATGGGCATGAGCCCTAAGTCACCCACCCCATGTGACACTGATGTGGAAATGGGCATGTGCCCTAAGTCACCCGCCCCATGTGACACTGTTGTGGAAATGGGCATGTGTCTATATGTGTCCTTGCGGCGTTGGACTACACCACTCACCGGGCAGTAGTGTTGGAACAAGAAGGGAAGTAATCATGGTTCAGGTCCAGAATCACTATCACTATCACCCCAATTCCCACCCCAAAATTCACGTGCAATGTGCTTTAACAGATATGTTTTGTCGTGTGGGACACCTTGAGAATGTTGAAGAAGGGGTGTGATTTTGAGCCAAAGGGGCAGATTGGTCTTGATGGACTCCCTGCGGGGTGCCTGTGGGCAGGACGAAGGGGTGTGATTTTGAGCCAAAGGGGCAGATTGGTCTTGATGGACTCCCTGCGGGGTGCCTGTGGGCAGGACGAAGGGGTGTGATTTTGAGCCAAAGGGGCAGATTGGTCTTGATGGACTCCCTGCGGGGTGCCTGTGGGCAGGAAGAAGGGGTGTGATTTTGAGCCAAAGGGGCAGATTGGTCTTGATGGACTCCCTGCGGGGTGCCTGTGGGCAGGAAGAAGGGGTGTGATTTTGAGCCAAAGGGGCAGATTGGTCTTGATGGACTCCCTGCGGGGTGCCTGTGGGCAGGTGCCGTTTCTCCTCCACTGCTGGAGGGAGCTCAGGAAAGGGTGTGATTAGGCCACGTCATAACAACCGGGATTCAATCTCTTCCTACGCGAGTGCGTTTTCCACCAGGCTACCATTTAACAACAGGAAGACACTGACCTTTGTGTCGGCGACCCAGTGAACATGGAGGATGAATCACACCAATCTAACCAAGACTGCAGGGCAGAGGGGATGTCATTATTGGACATTACAGGATTACTGTCATTTTTTTGGCGTAAGCGTTTGGCCTCCAGCGTCCCATTTCATTCGACAATCAACAGACACACAAAGACATGGCGTTTGCTGATTGAGGGAGTATTGTAGGGCCCAGCATCGCTGTGAAAGTAGCTGCTGTTTTATATGGCACTGCACGAGAGATACTGGGTACAGGATTACAGCTGACGATGTGACGCCGAGGAAAATGACCCTGAAAGCAGAGAGCAGTATTGAAAAATCTGCTAAAAAATCTAAAATGTGATAGCCTTGGTAAACGAGCCTTGGTAAACGTAGCTGTCTTCACCAAAAGGATTCTGATTTCGGACAAAGCAGCATTGACAGTTATGACCGTAGCAAACTAAATCGGAAATCAGGGAGGGTAGTATTGATGATAAATGTTATTGTAACAAAATGATTCTTACATCAAACAGAGTAGTACGCGTAACTATGAATAGACGTCTATAGAATTTTGATTATCAATGCGGAGAGTATTATTGATAAAGTATGACTAACTAAAAAAAAACCAAGTCGGAAATCAGAGACAATGGTGCTAATGAAACTGACCGACTGACTGAAGCAGCTGTGACTAATTGTCCGTTTAAAACTGACTGACTGAAGCAGATGTGACTAATTGTCCAATAAAACTGACTGATTGAAGCAGATGTGACTAATTGTCCAATAAAACTGACTGAAGCAGATGTGACTAATTGTCCAATAAAACTGATTGAAGCAGATGTGACTAATTGTCCATAAAACAGACCGACTGAAGCAGATGTGATGAACTGTCAAATAAAACTGACTGAAGCAGATGTGACTAATTGTCAAAAAAAACTGACTGACTGAAGCAGATGTGACTAATTGTCTTTTAGACTCAGGCTCAAATAAAACTGACTGAAGCAGATGTGACTAATTGTCCAATAAAACTGACTGACTGAAGCAGATGTGACTAATTGTCTTTTAGACTCAGGCTCAAATAAAACTGACTGAAGCAGATGTGACTAATTGTCCAATAAAACTGACTGACTGAAGCAGATGTGACTAATTGTCCAATAAAACTGACTGACTGAAGCAGATGTGACTAATTGTCTTTTAGACTCAGGCTCATGCAACGCTGGCACACACAATCACACACAACGCTGACACACAATCACACACACGCTGACACACACAATCAACACAACGCGACACACAATCACAACAACGCTGACACACACAACCACACACAACGCAGACACACACAATCACACACAACACTGACACACACAACCACACACAACACTGACACACACAACCACACACAACGCTGACACACACAATCACACACAACGCAGACACACACAATCACACACAACGCAGACACACACAATCACACACAACGCAGACACACACAATCACACACAACACTGACACACACAACCACACACAACACTGACACACACAATCACACACAACGCTGACACACACAACCACACACAACGCTGACACACACAATCACACACAACGCTGACACACACAATCACACACAACGCTGGCACACACAACACACACAACGCTGACACACACAACCACACACAACGCTGCACACACACAACCACACACAACGCATGACACACACAATCACACACAACGCTGACACACACAATCACACACAACCTGACACACACAATCCACACACAACACTGACACACACACAATCACGACAACGCTGACACCACAACAATCACACACAACGCTGACACACACAATCACACACAACGCTGCACACACAACACACACAACGCTGGACACACACAACACACACAACGCTGACACACACAATCACACACAACGCTGACACACACAACACACGACAACGCTGACACACACACAATCACACACAACGCTGACACACACAATCCACACAACGCTGACACACACAATCACACACAACGCTCACACACACACACACACACACACACACACACACACAACCACACACACACACACACACCACACACCACACACACACACACACACACACACACACACCACACACACACACACACACACAATCACACACACACACACACACACACCACACACACACACACACACACACACACACACATACACACACACGCACACACACACACACACAACGCTGACACACACAACGCTGACGCACACAATCACACACAACGCTGACACACGCAATCACATACAGACAAGCAGGAGACAGTTCCCCCATTTAATAGTGCATCTATTTAAACGACTCGGATATTATAAGAGAGACTGTAACCCGGGGTTCTCTTCGGAGGGCACGTAAGACCTCATGGCGAAAGCTTGGCCGTGTCTAGAGTTGTCCTGTCTTCA
>CM065717.1:1272500-1277500 GCA_033310375.1 Conus canariensis
GGATGGGTGGAGGGGGATAGGGGTAGTGGGTGGGCGCAAAATGAAAAAATGTGGGAATAATGCTAATGCGGGGGGGGGGGGGGGGGGGGGAGAGGAGGAAAGGGGTACCTAAACAACCCCAACGCTCTCATGCCTCCCTGTCTACCCCCTCTTCTTCCCCCATCCACCAAAAAGACCTGCTTTATACAGCCAGCCAGATGAACATTGAAGGTCAAGAGTGACCAACGGTCAAAACGTCTTCCCCCATCCACCAAAAAGACCTGCTTTGTACAGCCACTACATATGAACATTGAAGGTCAAGAGTGACCAACGGTCAAAACGTCTTCCCCCATCCACCAAAAAGACCTGCTTTGTACAGCCACTACAGATGAACATTGAAGGTCAAGAGTGACCAACGGTCAAAACGTCTTCCCCCATCCACAAAAAAGACCTGCTTTGTACAGCCACCACAGATGAACATTGAAGGTCGACAGAGACCAACGGTCAAAACGTTTGAGTGCATGCTATGCTGCAGAGCATTCGTTCGTGAGTGAGAACCATTCGTAGGATCAGAGGTTGACGGCTCAATGGCCATTTCTCTTCACTCGGTAGTTCATGGATACCTGATTCAATTCAAGGAAGGTAAATACGGTGGAAGGCGAGGGCTGGGCTCAACCTTACATACGACCATGACCCAGACATGCTGAAGCTCCAAACAATCCCTGACCCAGACATGCTGAAGCTCCAAACAATCCATGACGCAGACATGCTGAAGGTCCAAACAATCCCTGACCCAGACATGCTGAAGCTCCAAACAATCCCTGACCCAGACATGCTGAAGGTCCAGACAATCCATGACCCAGACATGCTGAAGCTCCAAACAGTCCATGACCCAGACATGCTGAAGCTCCAAACAATCGTCCAGACAATCCATGACCCAGACATGCTGAAGGTCCAAACAATCCATGACCCAGACATGCTGAAGCTCAAAACAATCCATGACCCAGACATGCTGAAGCTCCAAACAATCCATGACCCAGACATGCTGAAGGTCCAAACAATCCATGACCCAGACATGCTGAAGCTCCAGACAATCCATGACCCAGACATGCTGAAAGTCCAAACAATCCCTGACCCAGACATGCTGAAGGTCCAAACAATCCATGACCCAGACATGCTGAAGGTCCAAACAATCCATGACCCAGACATGCTGAAGCTCCAAACAATCCTGACCCAGACATGCTGTAGCTCCAAACAATCCCTGACCCAGACATGCTGAAGCTCCAAACAATCCCTGACCCAGACATGCTGAAGCTCCAAACAATCCCTGACCCAGACATGCTGAAGGTCCGAACAATCCATGACCCAGACATGCTGAAGCTCCAAACAATCCATGACCCAGACATGCTGAAGGTCCACAAATCCCTGACCCAGACATGCTGAAGCTCCAAACAATCCATGACCCAGACATGCTGAAGCTCCAAACAATCCATGACCCAGACATGCTGAAGCTCCAAACAATCCGATGCACCAGACAATCCATGACCCAGACATGCTGAAGGTCCAAACAATCCCTGACCCAGACATGCTGAAGCTCCAAACAATCCCTGACCCAGACATGCTGAAGCTCCAAACAATCCCTGACCCAGACATGCTGAAGGTCCAAACAATCCATGACCCAGACATGCTGAAGGTCCAAACAATCCATGACCCAGACATGCTGAAGCTCCAAACAATCCCTGACCCAGACATGCTGAAGCTCCAGACAATCCATGACCCAGACATGCTGAAGATCCAAACAATCCTGACCCAGACATGCTGAAGGTCCAAACAATCCTGACCCAGACATGCTGAAGGTCCAAACAATCCCTGACCCAGACATGCTGAAGTCCAAACAATCCATGACCCAGACATGCTGAAGGTCCAAACAATCCCTGACCCAGACATGCTGAAGCTCCAAACAATCCATGACTCAGACATGCTGAAGGTCCAAACAATCCATGACCCAGACATGCTGAAGGTCCGAACAATCCATGACCCAGACATGCTGAAGGTTCAAACAATCCATAACCCAGACATGCTGAAGGTCCACACAATGCATGTTCACTACGGCCGTTAGGCTACGGGACTTTCACCTTTTAATTTATGAACAAAGACACGAATTATTCAGTGAGTAAATTAACATTTTAATTAAAATCGACATTGACTATTCACATAAGTTAGAAAAGCTCACAGCGGGTCCTACAAGAAATTATTGTTCTCTTGTTTGCATTTGGTAATTAGAACAACATTCACCGTACTTCCCTGATCTGGTGCGTTCTACATGTTACATCAGCACTAGTTCTCCAGGATGAAAGGAACACGATGCCGGAGAATCAGCAGAAACAAGTCTGGTCTGAACGCGGTGCCATGCATCGAACATCATGTATATCGGTTAGACAGACAGACTGACTTGTAGACACCACACCACACACCTCTCTCTCTCCCTCTCCCTCTCTCTCTCTCTCTCTCTCTCTCTCTCTCTCTCTCTCACGCACGCACGCACGCACACACACACACACACACACACACACACACACACACACACACACACACACACACACACACACACACACACACTTACTTTTCCTTCCAGTCGTTCCAAACAAGAAAAGCAAAAGCATTCAGAGGGAAGATGAACGGAATCATATGGAAACCCCATAGTGACAATCAGTGGGAGGGTGAAAGGAATCATATGGAAACCCCATAGTGACAATCAGTGGGAGGGTGAAAGGAATTATATGGAAACCCTATAGTGACAATCAGTGGGAGGGTGAGAGGAATCATATGGAAACCCTATAGTGACAATCAGTGGGAAGATGAAAGGAATCATATGGAAACCCTATAGTGACAATCCGTGGGAAGGTGAGAGGAATCATATGGAAACCCTATAGTGACAATCCGTGGGAAGGTGAGAGGAATCATATGGAAACCCTATAGTGACAATCAAGAAAACAAAAGAACAGTGTCCGTCAAGTTGTCCACGGTGAAGGGACATCTGCACGGCCCCCACTGGACTCCCTGGTTGGATGCCTGATGATGTGTGGTCAGTATGACACAGTGTGCAGACCTGGATGGCTGACCACGTGTGGTGAGTATGTCACGGCCTGCAGACCTGGATGGCTGACCACGTGTGGTCAGTATGTCACAGTGTGCAGACCTGGATGGCTGACCACGTGTGGTCAGTATGTCACGGCCTGCAGACCTAGCTATGGAGACAGCGCTGGCACCGTGCAGCGGACTTTGTCTGCGTGGGAGAACATCGCACTCCAACCCAATGGCTTCCCGAAGCTGCCAACGAAGGGTCACCTTGAAACAGGAAGGGTATAGGATCATAGAAAAAGGAAGAAGGAAAACACCCATGATTGTTTAACTCTTCACCAGGGACAGATCAATTCGGCTTTCAGTAACGTTGCCAACAATGGTGTATACAAATTGTCACTTCTGGAGTAAGAATACTGTGCATGATATTTCGTGTAATTCCGCTTTTGTTAAGAAACGTAGTAATGTGTACTTTAAATGTCGTACATACCAGTTATTTCCACTGAAGTCATGAATGTTCTGACCAATTGTTAGCTACGTTTCCAAAAGCCGAACGCTAGCCCAGGGTATTTCTCTGCCGTGGGATCTCACGCATTCTCTCATTTGATCTTTGGCTCAGATGGGTTACTAGCAAATGCATCCTCGTGGTTTTTTTTGTGTATTGTTATTTCCCTGTCCCTATCTGTAAAAGCTTCCCACCTCATTCCCTCCCCATCGCTCGAAAACAGCAGACACGTAAAGTCATTTTCCTTTTGAAATGAGTACAGTACTTGCTCAGAACAATATCAATGCTGAATGTTCACTTTCACCCGAAATTAAACAAATTAACCAGTGCTTCTGTTGCAACACGACACTTCTATATCCGTGAGTTTTTTTTTTTGAGGGGTGGGGGCGTATGGTATGTGATTCACAGAGTACATTTTAAAAAAGCCACATATATTGTCACAACGTGATCATAAAAAAGGAACCTTACCAGAATTTGCCTCAGCATGTCAACATTCATTCACATTGAAATAATTCGGTGTGTATCCACAAACACGTTCTTGAAATATTCAGGAAGGTGTGACTAATATTATAGTTTCTCTCTGTGAAGCACAGTCACCAAACGTAGTCACCAGAACAGCCCTTTTCCTATCTAATACACAAAACCTTCATCTGGAACATTATAACTAACACATCAGTCAAACCTACCTTCAATTCTACCACTTTTGATTGTCCATGTTGAAAATGGTTCAAACAAAATTCCAACCTATCCTTCATGTACGTATGCCATCATATTTTTTTTTTCTATAACAACAACAAATGCAACAATTCTATTCTGAACACAGCCACGGAAAACAAAGACATCAGATCATCTAGTACTAACAGGGGGTAGGTGAGAACCCATTTTGAAGTTGAATGTTCTTCTGGAACAATCTCTTCCTTTCACCGTCACAAACACGTCAGCTGTGACGTCATGATCTACCAAGCCGTCCTCCCTAGAAACAGAGCAGTCCAAACGACAGCAAGGACTCCAATCCAAAGAGAGCAAAGACTCCGCTCATTTTTCTTCCCTTGGGAAAACACACGGTGGGCAAGTCGAAGACAAAGCCAGCAACAGCACAAGGCCATGACGTAGTCCTCAGTCTCCGCCACGCCGTGCACGACACAAAAGCCATGACGTAGTCCTCAGTCTCCGCCACGCCGTGCACGACACAAAAGCCATGACGCCATCCGTTTCACCAACGCCATCTTTCTGTCAGGATGAAGCGGGCCTGCAACTACAGCCACGGCGTTCCCCCGTAGCGATGCCATGGATTACCCACCGCGGTACAGTGGCCCCAGATTGTGTCGTCATCAGTTAGTGACGTCATCTGCCGGTGACGGGGTTGCTGACGTGGACGGCAGGCATGGCCATACGCGGCATGGACGTACGCCGCCGCGTACACTGGCAGGTCAGG
>CM065717.1:1282500-1285000 GCA_033310375.1 Conus canariensis
ATTTTTGGTGTCACTTGCAGCTGTTTCTGTCACTTACTTGCCGTTTTTTTAGTCGCACACTGGCTGTTTTTGTCACTTACTTGCTGGTTTTTTATTCTCGTTTTTTTATACTTGTTTTTGTTACTCACTCATTGTTTTTGCAACTCACTTGTTACTTTTGTTATTTGCTTACTGTGTTTTTTTTTCGCTTGCTAAAAGATTTTACTACCAGATTAGCATTTGTTGTTACTCGCTCGCCAGCCGTTTTTGTAACTTGTTTGCCAACAATCTTTGGAATCCACTTGTTTGCCAACAATCTTTGGAATTCACTTGTTTGCCAACAATCTTTGGAATTCACTTACTAACTGGTTTCTACTACCTCCTTGGAATTCACTTGCTAACTGGTTTCTACTACCTCCTTGGAATTCACTTGCTAACTGGTTTCTGCCACCCCCTTGCTAATAACAATTTTTGGAATTCACTTGCTAACTGGTTTCTACTACCCCCTTGCTAATGGCTTTCGTTACTCGATCTCTGTTTTCGTTACTCGTTTGATAACGGTTTTCGTTACTCCCTTGTTTCCTGTTTTTGTTACTCGCTTGTTTCCTGTTTTTGTTACTCCCCTGTTTCCTGTTTTTGTTACCCACTTGTTTCCTGTTTTTTGTTACTCACTTGTTTCCTGTTTTTATTATCGCTTGTTTCCTGTTTTTGTTACCCACTTGTTTCCTGTTTTTGTTACTCCCCTGTTTCCTGTTTTTGTTACCCACTTGTTTCCTGTTTTTGTTACTCCCCTGTTTCCTGTTTTTGTTACCCACTTGTTTCCTGTTTTTTGTTACTCACTTGTTTCCTGTTTTTATTACTCGCTTGTTTCCTGTTTTTGTTACTCGCTTGTTTCCTGTTTTCGTTACTCGTTTGTAAATGGTTTTCGTCACTGGCTTGGAAATCGTTTTTGTTATTCATAAATCATGCTGTTTTAGTTACTCGCTTACTAGCGGTTTTTGTTTTTTGCTTCCTGTTTCTGACAGTCGTTTGCTGTTTTCATTTCTCCCGTCATAACTGTTTATGTGACTCGCTTGCTAAAGGTTTACATCGCTGACTTGCAACCATTTTATGTTATTGGCTTGCTGTGTTTGCTACTGGCTTGCTAATATCTTCCTTTCCTTTTTTTCTCGTTAAGTGTTTTGACAGTGTTCCACCGATAGATTTCAAAATTTAATCACATCTGTTATTGAAAAATAAATTCGATTTTAATATCACACTCAATCTCCTGAAAGAAAACGCAAAATAAACAAACATTATTAATCTGTAGGGAACCTTTTATACAGAGAGAGAGAGAGAGAGAGAGAGAGAGAGAGAGAGAGAGAAAAGAGAGAGAGAGAGAGAGAGACTCAACTCAACCCAACTCAAATACTTTAATTGCAAAGGCCACCGACCTATCTGCAATGAGGTCAAGAACAAAAGTAGAACACATACGCGTTCGACGAATATACTGAAAATTAAGAAGGAAAATATTTGCATAACAAAATGTTCTTTCTGAAACTACTCTGGCATTTGTGTGTTAACTGATAACAGTTCTCTCTTCGTTTTAGTGCTTTAAAAATGAACATAGCTACAGCGCGAGTTACAATTCTCTTTTTGTTTTGCAGTAAAAGAAGCAATGACACTTGATGAACATTTCTAGTATGAGGCAAAATGTATCTATCTCTTAAATCTGTATAGGATGGACAAACAATCAAAAAATGTATTTCGTCCTCGATTTGATTACAGAATGGACAGTTTTTGGAGTTTAGTGTATATCTTTGATGGACATTCAAATCACTAATACCAAATCGAAATCTCACGAACATTTTGTAAAATTCAGGAATTGTAATATCAGTTGAATATTGCTCAGGCTGCCATAAGGATTTGAAGGAACGATACGTTGAACATCTGTCACTATCAAGTATTTTACTATCCCAGTTTTGTCTATAACAGTCAATCATGCATTGTTTAAGTCCACGTGAAAACAATTTATCAAAATTCACTCCACCATTTAACCAAACACAAGAAAAGCCATAAGTATCGAAACAACGTTTTATCGAAGATACCCAATTTGTACACTCCTATTTCTTGTACATTGAAATAATTTTGATTTTTCCATTTCATATGCTTGTTTTGGTAGTCTAGCGAGTGACAGCTTTTACAATTTTGAACCTGTAGCGCACTGATTTTAATGCACCATCTACATACAAAGGATACCTTCCTAGAGAGAGAGAGAGAGAGAGAGAGAGAGAGAGAGAGAGAGAGAGAGAGAGAGAGAGAGACAGCCAGCCAGCCAGCCAGACAGACAGACAGACAGAGACAGACAGAGAAAGAGAGAGAAGAGAGAGAGAGAAGAGAGAGAGAGAGAGAGAGAGAGAGAGAGAGAGAGAGGAGGAGGAGGAGATACAGAGAGAAGAGGGGATAGAGAAAGGGGAGGGAGGGAGGGAGATACACAACCTTTATCAGAACAACGACAGAAGGGATTAAAGAAGGGAAAAGG
>CM065717.1:1287500-1297500 GCA_033310375.1 Conus canariensis
ATGACACATACCGCCAGTCTTGACCTTCGGGGTCAACTGGCAATTCAGAGTGAACGAGGCCAGGAACAGAGTCAGTTTTAATCATGGTACAATTCACAGTGAACGAGGCCAGGAACAGTCAGTTTTAATCATGGTACAATTCACAGTGAACGAGGCCAGGAACAGTCAGTTTTAATCATGGTACAATTCACAGTGAACGAGGCGAGGTACAGAGTCAGTTTTAACCATGGTACAATTCACAGTGAACGAGGCCAGGAACAGAGTCAGTTTTAACCATGGTACAATTCACAGTGAACGAGGCCAGGAACAGAGTCAGTTTTAACCATGGTACAATTCACAGTGAACGAGGTCAGGAACAGAGTCACTTTCAATCATGGTACAATTCACAGTGAACGAGGCCAGGAACAGACTCAGTTTCAATCATGGTACAATTCACAGTGAACGAGGCCAGGAACAGAGTCAGTTTCAATCATGGTACAATTCACAGTGAACGAGGCCAGGAACAGAGTCAGTTTCAATCATGGTACAATTCACAGTGAACGAGGCCAGGAACAGAGTCAGTTTCAATCATGGTACAATTCACAGTGAACGAGGCCAGGAACAGAGTCAGTTTTAACCATGGTACAATTCACAGTGAATGAGGCCAGGAAAGTTTTAATGATGGTACAATTCAGAGTGAACAAGGCCAGGAACAGAGTCCGTTCTAATCATGGTACTTAGTCGACCACGCAGAGCATTTTCAGGGCAGTCAAACTCACACCATAAGACACAAAGTCACCATACCACACAGACCATCATGATAAAACAACTGAAAAGGAAACAAACAACACAAACAGTTATGACAAGGCAGCGAGACAACTGAGATCCTGAGGCAGACAATGCTAGGTTCTGCTGACAGCGCCAGGCAGTCCTCTTAGGTCCCCCCCCCACTCCACATGAAACAAAAACCAACACACACACACACACACACACACACACACACACCACACACACACACACACACACAATTAGAAACATTTCAATGCCACGCAAACTACATAAAAAGTCACGTGGGATAAATCCAGGCTGTAGAATGGACAGTTCGTGTCCACGCCGGCCACTGTGTACAGCTTTGACCACCCAGCTGCTAGTTACTAGCTAAAAAAATAATAAAAAAAAGCCCACCACCACCTCCACCACCAAAAAAACAAACAAATAAACCTACTATCAGAAAAAAAATTATGACTTTCTAGAACAGAGAGAGAAAAACGGCGCCCGGCCCACAGGCGAAAAAGAAGAGATGACAGTGAAGAAAGACAAAAATAAATTGAAAAAAAAAGAAAAGAGCGGAGTCCAGGAGCGTGACAGAAAAGAGGATGTTATTAGCACAGAACGCAGAACGTGCAGAAGGGGGACTATACAGAAGGGAGACTACTTGTGCCGAAAGAGCCCCTGGCATTCCCACGGGGTC
Organism: Conus canariensis; assembly: GCA_033310375.1. Classification (NCBI taxonomy): domain Eukaryota; kingdom Metazoa; phylum Mollusca; class Gastropoda; order Neogastropoda; family Conidae; genus Conus; species Conus canariensis. The sequence continues at coordinate 1,288,951 of CM065717.1, forward strand.
GGGGAAGAGCGAGATAACGCTAACGACGCGTTCGTCGAGAAAAGGCCGCAGCCACATTGGAAAAGGGAGCGAACTACAAAAGCATTACACTGAAACAAAGATCATTTTTCTGTCCGCATGTAACATGCTCGCTATGTTACTTGCCCACACAATTACTCTTCCTTGTATAATTACAGGCATAGATGTTTTCATTCTTCGATGACACAGGTAAGAATTAAGCTGAAGAGAGAGAGAGAGAGAGAGAGAGAGAGAGAGAGAGAGAGAGAGAGAGAGAAGAGAGAGAGAGAGAGAGAGATTGGCAGACATATCAGTATTTATGTTTTACATTTTTTAAACCACAGGGTGTTAGATCATGGAATTTAAAAAGTTAGCAAAACAGGAACACGACGATGTAACTAACTCCCTTCACTCTTCCGTCTCCCCCCCCCCCTTCCCCCGTCCCCACCACTCCTCCACCCTTCCACTCTGGTTTCCTGCTTGCGATGTGTTATCTTTCCTTCCTTCCTTTCTTTCTTTCTTTCTTTCTTTCCTTCTTTCTTTCTTTCTTTCTTTCTTTCTTCTATCTTTCTTTCTTGTTCGCTTGTTTGCTTTCTTTTGTTTTGTTTTTTACAACTTCTGCTTTTCAAAGTTAAAGTAGCAGAAAACATCTTTCTGATGGTCGGCAAGAGTTCCGCCTTTTGTTTCCTTATTTCATTGTCTTTGCTTTGTTTCCTTTTTGTAGATGAGTGGGCAGAGAGCTTTGGATTGGGGATAGAAGAGGAAAGAGCGAAACAGGGGGTAGTGGTGATGGGGCTAGAAGCTAGAGGGCGAAGTGCGCATGTGTGTGTGCGCGTGCGTGCGTGCGTGCGTGCGTGCGTGCGTGCGTGTGTGTGTTGTGTGTGTGTGTGTGTGTGTGTGTGTGTGTGTGTGTATGCGTGTGTCTATGTGTGTGTTGTGTGTGTATGTATGTGTGTTGTGTGTGTGTGTGTGTGTTGTGTGTGTGTGTTTGAGAGCGTTTATTTCTGCATGTGTGCGTGCGCGTGCGTGTGTCTATGTGTGTGTGCGCGCACGCGAATCAAGGTGTGTTAAAAGGACGAGTAAGAACAAGAGCACAAACACGGGAAAGAACTGGTTATGAGAATCTGAGGAAAGAGAAAAAAGAAAACAAAAAACAAAACCGAAAACTCAATGAAAAAAAAGGAAGAATTAGGGAAGATAGAAATATACGGCAGAAAAAGATTCAGAGGAGACAGACACTCGGAACAGAAAGCGATGATCGTTGCAAAAAAGAGATTCAGATTATAATCAGATCGAAGCAGATAAACAGATTCAGGGCTCAAAAGAACTCAGACAGAAGGAGATACAGGACACAGGTCGTGCACGTAGCTTGGCTATTTAAAAAAACCCAAAGGCAGAGATGAGAATCTGGGCAGAAGGAGATTTTAAGTAGAAAAAAAGAGAGATATTCAGGATAGAAAACACATCCAGCGCAGAACATGTAATAATAATAATAATGAATACTTATATAGCGCCTATTCTCGGCTAGAGACCAAGCTCTAAGCGCTTTACAAGCGACACTCGCTTACACAACGGGCTGCCTACCTGGGTAGTGCCGACTGAAGAGCTGCCAGCTGGCGCTTCATTCAGTCGTTTCCCGTGTCATCCAGTCAGTATCGTTCAATATCGTTCACTCAGTTTCTTTACTTCCTTTATTCTTTCCATTTCTTACGCAGGGTGCATGCTGTGTGTAACGTGTCATCCATACCAACGGCCAAACTGGCCTACTCTTCCGAAAGTTGGTGATGGGATTTTACGTGTGTGCAAGATATTATGCGTGCGTTCACACACGGAACCTCGGTTTATAGTCTCATTCGAAGGACTGTATGGGAAATGGAGTCAGAACTAATGTTAACTCCGAGGGAAAAATCCCCCTGTACCGAAACGCCCCGGCAGAGATTCGAACCCGCAACCCCAGGATCACTAAGATTACGAGTCAGGTGCTCTACCAACTGAGCTATTCCGGCTCCCTGTGCAGAGAAAAAAACGTATCTGGGTAGAAAGAGATAACAGCATGGAAATATTCAGGGCCTGGGACATTCAGTGCAGAGACAGTATCTGGGCAGAAAGAGATAAAAACATGGAAATATTCAGGGCCTGGGACATTCAGTGCAGAGACGTATCTGGGCAGAAAGAGATAAAAACATGGAAATATTCAGGGCCTGAGAGATTCAGTGCAGAGACAGTATCTGGGCAGAAAGAGATAAAATCATGGAAACATTCAGGGCCTGGGACATTCAGTGCAGAGACACTGGGCGCAGGGAACAACGCTAGGATCCAAACACAAAAGGTAGAAAGTGCTTCTGGGCAGAAAGCCATTCAGGGCACAAAGAGATTTAAGGTAAAAAAACCATTCAAGGCGCGAAGAAATTCCAGGGAGAAAACCATTCAAAGCACAAAGAGATTCAAAGAAAAAACCATTCAAAGCACAGAGAGATTCAAGGGAGAAAATCATTGAAGGCACAAAGAGATTCAAGGGAGAAAACCGTTGAAGGCACGAAAAGATTCAAGGAAGAAAACCATTCAAAGCACGAAGAGATTCCAGGGAGAAAACCATGAAAGCACGAAGAGATTCCAGGTAGAAAACCATTGAAGGAGAGAAAACCATTGAATGCACGAAGATATTCCAGGGACAAAAACCATTGAAGGAGAGAATACCATTAAAGGCACGAAGAGATTCCAGGGAGAAAACCGTTGAAGGCACGAAGAGATTCCAGGGAGAAAACCATTGAATGCACGAAGAGATTCCAGGGAGAAAACCATTGAAGGCACGAAGAGATTCCAGGGAGAAAACCATTGAATACACGAAGAGATTCCAGGGAGAAAACCTGAACACAAATTCGAAAAACCCTGCAAAGCACGAAAAGATTCAGGGAAAACATTCAAGACAAAAAGATTCAGCGGAAGGAACTTCAGACAGAAAAAGAAATTCCTGGAAGAAAGCAAGCCAGAGCAGAAATAGCTTCATGAAAGAAAGAAATTCAGGGCAGAAAAAAGGTAATACAATGTCCACACACACACACACACACACACACACACACACACACACACACACACACACACACACACACACACACACACACGTCAGGACAAACCCAGATTCAAGGCAGAAATAAATGCGATACTGATCACTCTCTCTGGACTGCAGTGCTGGGCAGGTGACAAGACATTCCTCAGAATTGCTAGACATTGGGGAGAAAAAAAACAACAAACAAACAAATCTTGCCTGAGAATAATGCCACTAAAGGAACAGACAAGATGAAACAGAAAATACAGAAATAGAACGAGGGCAGAGAAGATGAAACAGAAAACACAGAAATAGAACGAGGGCAGAGAAGATGAAACAGGAAACACAGAAATAGAGCCAGGGCAGAGAAGATGAAACAGAAAATAGAGAAATAGAGCCAGGGCAGAGAAGATGAAACAGAAATAGAGAAATAGAGCCAGGGCAGAGAAGATGAAACAGAAAATACAGAAATAGAGCCAGGGCAGAGAAGATGAAACAGAAAATACAGAAATAGAACCAGGGCAGAGAAGATGAAACAGAAAACAGAAACATAACCAGGGTAGAGAGGATGAGACAGAAAATACAGAGATAGAACCAGGGCAGAGAGGATGAGACAGAAAATACAGAAATAGAACCAGGGCAGAGAAGATGAAACAGAAAATACAGAAATAGAACCAGGGCAGACAGACCGGTCAAGGCAAACAAAGATTCAGGACAGATTATCCAAAGCAGAAAAAAAAAGAAATTTGGGCAATTATAAACACATGTCAAAAATACATACATAATATGCATAGTACGCATGTACATGAGAACAGTTGCTCAAGACTAACAAAATGCAAAAGAGATGAGCATGCGAATCAAGACAAATCGTGTTGTTTCTATTAGCCTCATCAATCAACATGGGCCATCTCGTCCCGGCTGTCACGTCGTTAACATGTGCAGTGAATACAGACTAAAAGTATAAATTATTATGCATAAAACTGAAAATTATAAATTGCAAGCCAAATTGAAAAACGCAAAAAATACGTGGACATCATAGAGTATACACACCCATCCATCCACCCACCCACACACCCACACCCACACACACAGATATGAAAGAGAGTTGGGACAATTTGTGCCGCAGTGATTTAAAAAAAAAAAGGCATACAGATGCACAAATTGTCACAATTGTGACATTTTGCGCAAATTTGTGCAAATTGTGACAATTTGTGCAGTGAATAAGTGCACAAAATGTCATTGCGACATTTTGTGCAGTGGTGACATTTTGTGCAGTGGTGACATTTTGTGCAGTGGTGACATTTTGTGCGGTAACAGCCGGCACACAGAAAGTGGAACCTTCACCGGAGAACTCAGGATTCTTGATGACATGTCCGCGGCCTCTTCATCTTTCGTTTGCTCGGTCTTTGTTGTGGATGTTGTGTGATGTGCCGTTGTCTTGTGTTTGTTGTGCACTGTGCTTTAGTTCGTCTGTCTGTCTGTCTTTCGGCTTTAACTTGGTTAGGTTTGTGTATGTTGCTGTGTTAAAAGTTTTGTTTGTTCTCTCTCTCTCTCTCTCTCTCTCTCTCTCTCTCTCTCTCTCTCTCTCTCTCTCTCTCTCTCTCTCTCTCTCTGTAGCTGACTTGAGCTGGCATTTAGATCGTAAAATGACAACAACAACAACATTTTTTACATAGTGAACAGTACAGTACTGCTAATGGACATGTAAATGTGACAGAGAACATTAATGTACTTTGTTCATTATATAAAAATGCATCAGAAGATGACAAAGCATGTTTAATGTTGTTGTCATGCTAATTTAACAACAAAACTATGACCACAGAAATTGTGCGAAACTCCGTACAGCTTTGCTTATGGTAAATCGGAACAAAATGATTTTGAGGTATGTGTTTTGCTCATGTTTATACAATGCAGCATTTCAGCAGCGTAAGCTTGCTTCAAGCTGGAAAATACACAACAAACAAACAAACAAACAAACAAATAACAACAAAAACAACTAAGAGTTCTATTCAAGGTATGAGTTCCTGCACAGCAGCGTGTTTCTGTTTTCTTGTTTCCAAGCTCTGAAGATTAACATGCACAGTTCATTTGATCACAATGCTGCATCTTCTACAGAAACAAAAAATCCGTGGCCTATACTGAATAAAAACATCTCATTTCATTTCACTGCCCTCAAACTTGGTTTTCATCTTTTCACCCTTCTCTCTCTTCACCCCACCCCCTCCCCCCTCCCCTCCACTCCTCATAATTCTTCAGTGTGCATGCGGCGAGCGTTTAAATCACAGCGAGAGATGAAGAATGAACATGGCTGTCGTGGTGGTTGGCTCGTGGTTCCAGGTCTCTGCCATCAGGCAAGGCTCTGATTGGAAGACGACAGGCAATGACAGGGGAGACAATATTCTACATTCGCTTCCCGTGTGCCTGAGCCTTATCTTAAAAAAAAGAGCTATTAATTCAACAAAATAAACCACGATAAAAATTGACAAGATCAGACACGCAAGGCATGCGAGCGTTGCTGTATGTATACGCACATAAGAACGTTGGCACCGTGTAAGCAGCAGGCCAGTATGATTTGATGTATTAGGAACACAAACCTACGGACACATTCAAGCACGCATGAACGCAGGAGTGCATTTGTGTATGCGATCGCGCGTGCGTACACCCGCGCACATCCACGTACGCGCGTGCACGAACGCACACGCACAAACACGCACGCGCGCATGCACGCACGCACGCACACCCACACCCACACACACACACACACACACACACCTTTCGACAAACTGAAATCTGTCTATGCGGAAAGTCCTTTCTTACATGAGCAATCATCTGCTCGCGTACATCGCGAAGATTCCATTGAGTAATGAAAATTTGTTCTCTCCCTCCCTCCCTCCCTCCCTCCCTCTCTCTCCCTCTCTCTCTTTCAAAATCGTTTATTTTTCGGTCTGTCTGACTAAATCTCTTCCTATAAGCATACGTTAGATTCGAATTTCCCATTTTAATGTTTTTTTTTTCTTGATTAAAAGTTGTCTCCTTACACGAATCTATAGCGCTTGTGCAACATACCATTAAATAAAAGAAAACAGTAACCGAAATAATTTAAAATATGTCGTTAAACTTCCGTTCAGTCTCTGAAGTCAGAGTCCAGATTTCATGATCTGTTTTGTGAGCAGAAAAGAAACTGCCATTGTCTTTTTCCTGCACATTTTCCTTCATACCGCTGAGCTTCCTCCCTCATCCACCCGATCTCGCTCTCCCCACCCACCCCATCCCTTCCCCTTCTCCCCAGCTTACAATTAATTCTGTTTCCTAGTCCACACTCCTTCATGTCCATCACTCTCCTTCCGTGTCCATGTGAACATCAAATCATTCCTTGTTTCACTCCTTCGTGCCCCTGTAAAGTAATCTCCTTTTCTTGTTCATCGTTTTTTTTCTCCCCTGTAAATGATAGTTCCGTTTCCTTGTTCACTTCATCCCTGCTCTGTAAATTCCATTCTGTTTTCCTTGTTCATCTCAGTCCTCCGTTAACATCCACATTCTGTTGCCTTGTCACTCTCCATTCATGCTCGTAGAAATCACATTTATTTCCTGTTACACTCCTCAGCCCTGCTCGTGTAAATCCAATTCTGTTTCTTGTTTCAGACTCCAGTCCTGCTTCCCTGTAATATCCACATTCCTGTTTCCTTATTCACATCTCGCTTCCCTCTCGGTAAATCCACATTCTGTTTCCTTTTCACCTCTCTCCTGCCGGTAAATTAATTCTGTTTCCTTGTTCACACTCCTCAGTCTCTCTTAAATCCACATTCGTGTTCCTTGACTCTATCTCCTGTAAATTCCCATTGTTTCCTTGTTCACTTCTGCGCCTCTCGTGTAAATAATTCCTGTTTCCTTTTCACCCTCTTCTTGCCCCTGTAAGATATCCCTTCTTCCTTGTTCACTCTCAGTCCTGCTCGTGTAAATCCACATTCTGTTTCCTTTCACCCCTCAGTCCTGCTCGTGTAAATCCACATTCTGTTTCCTTGTTCACTCTCAGTCCTGCTCGTGTAAATCCACATTCTGTTTCCTTGTTCACTCTCAGTCCTGCTCGTGTAAATCCACATTCTGTTTCCTTGTTCACTCTCAGTCCTGCTCGTGTAAATCCACATTCTGTTTCCTTGATTCACTCTCAGTCCTGCTCGTGTAAATCCACATTCTGTTTCCTTATTCACTCTTTTTCGTGTCCCTCTGAATTTTAAGTCCGTTTTTTTTGTTCACTTTCCACCGAGTGTTTCTAAACATTGATTATTTTTCCTTGTCTTGACTAACCTGTATTCCCCTCCAAAGATAAATCCCCATTTTGTAGTTCACTCTCTTTTCGTTCACTCTGATTTACGCTCTTCTGAAGATAGTTTCCTTGTTTACCTTTCCTTTACCCTTCTCAAGATTGTTTCCCTGTTCACCCTCCTTTACCCTTCTGAAGATTGTTTCCTTGTTTACTATCCTTTACCCTTCTGCAGATTGTTTCCTTCTTCACCCTCCCTTACCCTTCTGAAGATTGTTTCCTTCTTCACCCTCCTTTACCCTTCTGAAGATTGTTTCCTTCTTAACTCTCCTTTACCCTTCTAAAGATTGTTTCCTTCTTCACCCTCCTTTACCTTTCTCAAGATTGTTTCCTTCTTCACATTCCTTTACCCTTCTGAAGATTGTTTCCTTCTTAACTCTCCTTTACCCTTCTGAAGATGGTTTCCTTCTTCACTCTCCTTTACTCTTCTAAAGATTGTTTCCTTCTTCACATTCCTGTACACTTCTGAAGATTGTTTCCCTGTTCACACTCTCCTTTACCCTTCTAAGATTGTTTCCTTCTTCACCCTCCCTTACCCTTCTGAAGATTGTTTCCTTCTTCACTCTCCTTTACTCTTCTAAAGATTGTTTCCTTCTTCACTCCTTTACCTTCTTCAAGATGGTTTCCTTCTCCTCTTTACCTTCCAAATGGTTTCCTTCTTCACTCTCCTTTACCCTTCTCAAGATTGTTTCCTTCTTCACTCTCCTTTACCCTTCTCAAGATGGTTTCCTTTTCACCTCCTTTACCCTTCTGAAGATTGTTCCTTCTTCACCTCCTTTACCCTTTCAAGATGTTTCCCTGTTCACTCTCCTTTACCCTTCTCAAGATGGTTTCCTTCTTCACCTCCTTTACCCTTCTGAAGATTGTTTCCTTCTTCACTCTCTTTACCCTTCTGAAGATTGTTTTCCTTCTTCACTCTCCTTTACCTTCTCAAGATGGTTTCCTTCTCACTCCTACCTTTAATCCTCTCCTTTACCCTTCTCAAGATTGTTTCCTTCTTCACTCTTCTTCTGTCCTTTACCTTTCTAAGATTGTTTCCTTCTTCACTTCCTTTACCCTTCTAAGATTGTTTCCTTCTTCACTCCTTTACCCTTCTGAAGATTGTTTCCTTCTTCACTCTCCTTTACCCATTCTCAAGATTGTTTCTCTTCACTCTCTTTACCTTCTAAGATTGTTTCTTCTTCAC
>CM065717.1:1302500-1307500 GCA_033310375.1 Conus canariensis
ACTGGGGACAAAATGTTCAAACTGGAACCACCACTGGGGACAAAATGATCAAACTGGAACCACCACTGGGGACAGAATGTTCAAACTGGAACCCCACTGGGGACAAAATGTTCAAACTGGAACCACCACTGGGGACAGAATGTTCAAACTGGAACCACCACTGGGGACAGAATGTTCAAATTGGAACCACCACTGGAGACAAAATGTTCAAACCGGAACCACCACTGGGGACAGAATGTTCAAACTGGAACCACCACTGGGGACAAAATGTTCAAACTGTAACAACCACTGCGGACAAAATGTTCAAACTGGAACCACCACTGGGGACAAAATGTTCAAAATGGACCACCACTGGGGAGAAAATGTTCAAACTGGAACCACCACTGGGAGAAAATGTTCAAACTGGAACCACCACTGGGGACAAAATGTTCAAACTGGAACCACCACGGGGGACAAAATGTTCAAACTGGAACCACCACTGGGGACAGAATGTTCAAAATGGAACCACCACTGGGGACAGAATGTTCAAACTGGAACCACCACTGGGGACAGAATGTTCAAACTGCAACCACCACTGGGGACAAAATGTTCAAACTGGAACCACCACTGCGGACAGAATGTTCAAACTGGAACCACCACTGGGGACAAAATGTTCAAACTGGAACCACCACTGGGGACAAAATGTTCAAACTGGAACCACCACTGGGGACAGAATGTTCAAACTGGACCACCACTGGGGACAAAATGTTCAAACTGGAACCACCACTGGGGACAAAATGTTCAAAATGGAACCACCACTGGGGACAAAATGTTCAAACTGGAACCACCACTGGGGACAAAATGTTCAAAATGGAACAACCACTGGGAACAAAATGTTCAAACTGGAACCTCCACTGGGGACAAAATGTTCAAAATGGAGCCACCACTGGAGACAAAATGTTCAAATACAAATTCGCTTTCAAGGCCAGGCGATGCCTTTTGATTTTGAATACAGACACACAGTACGCACAGAAATACAGGAACAAATTCGGATGATGTTTCAACGACTGATATGTAAGGAAATCGTGTTAGGCGGGAAGACAACAACAGTAATGGTAGATATGGAAGGCAGCTGTACGACATTGTTCTGCAGTTATTGGCTTGAGACTGGTTCACAATGGTTCCTCCCTTCTTTACTAGTCATTCTTCAAAAAAAAAAGAATTTTTTTTAACGTTTCCCTGCCTCACTCACTCGACAAATGATAATCAAACCATTCAGTTTGAAATGTTCTGCTGGGTGTAAGCCCTCCACGTAATACCGAACAACTTGTCCATACAACAGGTTCCCCATTGTAGCATCCACGTAATACCGAGCAACTTGTCCACACAACAGGTTCCCCATTGTAGCATCCACGTATTACCGAGCAACTTGTCCACACAGCAGGTTCCCCAATGTAACATCCACGTAATACCGAGCAACTTGTCCACACAACAGGTTCCCCATTGTAGCATCCACGTAATACCGAACAACTTGTCCACACAACAGATTCCCCAATGTAACATCCACGTAATACCGAACAATTTGTCCACACAACAGGTTCCCCATTGTAGCATCCACGCAGTACCGAACAACTTGTCCACACAACAGGTTCCCCAATGTAACATCCACGTAATACTGAACAATGTGTCCACACAACAGGTTCTCCAATGTAGCATCCACGCAGTACAGAACAATTTGTCCACACAACAGGTTCCCCAATGTAGCATCCACGTAATACCGCACAACTCGTCCACACAACAGGTTCCCCATTGTAACATCCACGTAATACCGAACAATGTGTCCACACAACAGGTTCCCCAATGTAGCATCCACGCAGTACGGAACAATTTGTCCACAGAACAGGTTCCCCAATGTAGCATCCACGTAATACCGCACAACTTGTCCACACAACAGGTTCCCATTGTAACATCCACGTAATACCGCACAACTTGTCCACACAACAGGTTCCCCAATGTAGCGGACTACACAACAATAGGACATGATCAGTCACTGCATCGCAGAGTTTTTATTTTATTTGTGGCAGTGCTGTGGTCCACGCCGGCTCCTGCCCAGAGCGGAGTGGGCCATGGGTTCCACTGAGGAGACTGGAATCATGTCATCGAGTTTCGTTCGCCTCATGGATGCGTGTCTGGGAGTGTTGATCAAATTCCTGACCAACACTTCAAGTGTCTGTTTTTCTCGGGCCTGGTTGAACCAGGGATATAGTAGGAAAAGTAAGAGCTGAGTGTGGGTGTGTCGTGTAGTTTCAGAACAGTGGAGCTCCACAGCATTATCTTCATCATTCTTATCATAATTTATCAAAATTGAAAAGATCTCATGTTTTCTGACCCTTCATACCATTCTATCAAGACGACTACAGTTTCGAACTCCTCGCTGCGTCTATGTCTAAAATATGTTCACGTGGAAGTCGTCGGTGTTCGGAAGTTCATGGAGACTATCGTTGGATGGACGTGGTGGCGCCCTCCGGATGGAAACACTCAGTCCCACAAGTTCGTCGACAAAGCAGCACCGTCGTCAGCTGACGTCCAGTAGGTTTAAGCGTCCTCCGTCTGATGTATGTGAACACGCAGCACGGCCGTACACCACCATTGTGATAAGGCAGCAGGGCAGCACTGCACACCACCATTGTGATAAGGCAGCAGGGCAGCACTGCACACCACCATTGTGATAAGGCAGCAGGGCAGCACGGCCGTACACCACCATTGTGATAAGGCAGCAGTGCAGCACCTCCGACGCCAGTTGCCCCAAGACGACTTGACAAGGACTGTTCCCTGTGAGGCGCCAGATCTGGCGTTGCCACCGGACGAACCAGGTGTGGCTATGTATGGCGGAGTAGGAAAGAGCGGCGTGAGAGTTGTGTGTATAGCTGACAGTGCACGGGAGAGGAGATGGGCAGACGAAGGAAATCACATGGCAATGACTACCACGCCACTGTTCCAACAATCGGAGCACACCACGGCGGAGGCGGATTTTGCAACGATGAACGCTGCAACAGTTATCTCCACTTCTGACGGTTGTAGGGTGCCAGGGTACCGTTAAAGCTCTACCCGGTCTACTCAGCAATTCCACAGGTACCTCCTGGAAACTCCAGTCTTCCTGACGGGTGACACGAGCCATTGAGTATTATCAATGGGAAAGAAATCCCAACGGTTCAGCAGATCGAGTAGCCAAAGGAAATGAATGAAATGGGCGGATATGAAAAAATGAAGACAAAGCACAAATCAAGAAGAGAGAAAGGAGTAGCATCTTCGCGTTTCGCTGGATACAGCTTCAATGTGCACATCGAAGGCATTCTCCACTTCCTCTTGATCTGATGGGCTCTCTGTCAGCTCCCTGTGCACAGGGATACAGCTCCTATGTGCACATCGAAGGCATTCTCCACTTCCTCTTGATCTGATTGGCTCTCTGTCAGCTCCCTGTTCACGGGGATACAGCTCCAATGTGCACATCGAAGGCATTCTCCACTTCCTCTTGATCTGATTGGCTCTCTGTCAGCTCCCTGATCACGGGGATACAGCTCCAATGTGCACATCGAAGGCATTCTCCACTTCCTCTTGATCTGATTGGTTCTCTGTCAGCTCCCTGTTCACGGGGATGCAGCTCCAATGTGCACATCGAAGGCATTCTCCACTTCCTCTTGATCTGATTGGTTCTCTGTCAGCTCCCTGTTCACGGCTTGGCTGTCTGATTGCTATGCTTCGCCGCTGATAGTCTGAAGTTGTCAAGTTTGAAACGCACACATGGTAAATTTACGAGTGGGCAAAGGCTACTCTAAAGCTGTCACACATGGTAATTCACGAGTGGGCAAACGCTACTCTAAAGCTGTCAAGTTTGAAACGCACACATGGTAAATTTACGAGTGGGCAAAGGCTACTCTAAAGCTGTCACACAGGGTAATTCACGAGTGGGCAAAGGCTGCTCTAAAGCTGTCACACATGGTAATTCACGAGTGGGCAAAGGCTACTCTAAAGCTGTCAAGTTTGAAACGCACACATGGTAATTCACGAGTGGGCAAAGGCTACTCTAAAGCTGTCAAGTTTGAAACGCAAACATGGTAATTCACGAGTGGGCAAAGGCTACTCTAAAGCTGTCAAGTTTGAAGCGCACACATGGTAATTCACGAGTGGGCAAAGGCTACTCTAAAGCTGTCAAGTTTGAAACGCGCACATGATAATTCACGAGTGGGCAAAGGCTACTCTAAAGCTGTCACACATGGTAATTCACGAGTGGGCAAAGGCTACTCTAAAGCTGTCAAGTTTGAAACGCATACATGGTAATTCACGAGTGGGCAAAGGCTACTCTAAAGCTGTCACACATGGTAATTCACGAGTGGGCAAAGGCTACTCTAAAGCTGTCAAGTTTGAAACGCACACATGGTAATTCACGAGTGGGCAAAGGCTACTCTAAAGCTGTCACACATGGTAATTCACGAGTGGGCAAAGGCTACTCTAAAGCTGTCAAGTTAAGCGCACACATGGTAATTCACGAGTGGGCAAAGGCTACTCTAAAGCTGTCATGTTAAGCGCACACATGGTAATTCACGAGTGGGCGAAGGCTACGAGCAATGGGCCGGTCTGGCTGAAGTACAGAAACCCAGCTGGTGTACACGGTTCCATCATATATCAGCCCAACCAGTTGAAATATTCTCAGCTGGTGTACATGATTCCATCATATATCAGCCAACCAGTTGAAATATTCTCTTGTGGCACGCGGTGGCCGTGGTGCCCGGAAGTGGTGAGTGACCTGAGCGGGCGAATGGGACTCCACCAAAGGTCAGCAGTAGGACAACGAGGCGAGATAGTCTCCTCTCCCTTCTTCTTCCATGGATCAGGTTTCAATAACCTAGACTCTGATTCAGCTTCTCCCCGGAAGATATCTACGCAAGCTTTCGTGTAAACAAAGCAATCAGTGATCCTTTGTTTTTGCACCATAAACAGTAATGTTTTCTGATCCTTTGTTT
>CM065717.1:1312500-1322500 GCA_033310375.1 Conus canariensis
AGAAACTCAACAAACAGAGAAATACAATGTTCATTACATTTGACATTGTAGACTTCTATCCATCCATAGATGAAGAACTACTCAACAAAGCTTTGAAATTTGCCAACAAACACACAAAAATAACAGAGTCAGAAATGGAGATTATTTTCCACACCAAGAAAACCTTACTCCATAGCAGAAATGAAACTTGGATTAAAAAAACGAGCAAAAACTCCACATTTGATGTGACCATGGGATCGTATGATGGTGCCGAAACATGCGAACTAGTCGGACTGTTCATGCTATCCAACATCCAAAAACAACTTGGAAAACAGGTCGGTTTATACAGAGATGACGGCCTCGCTGCTTTAAACAATAATCCAAGAACCATTGAAAACAAGAAAAAAGAATTATGTAAAATCTTTAAAAACCACAACTTAAAAATCACAATAGAAGCAAACAAAAAAGTAGTGAATTACCTAGACATAACATTAGACCTCAATGACCATGTGTACAAACCATACAAAAAACCCAATGACATACCAATCTACGTAAACATCAAAAGCAACCACCCACCATCTATACTAAAACAATACCCAATGGTATAAACAAGAGACTATCCAACCTGTCATGCAATAAAAACGCATTCAGTGATGCAGCAACAGAATATCAAGAAGCATTACAAAAAAGTGGTTACAATTACAAACTACAATACAGTCCAGACAATAACACGAACAGAAATAAGAAAAATAGGAAAAGAAAGATCACATGGTACAACCCACCATACGATGGACAAGTAAAAACAAATGTAGGAAAAGAATTCTATAAAATCTTGGCAACATCATTTCCAAAAGAACACAAACTGTCCAAAATATTCAACAAAAACACCATTAAACTATCATACTCATGTATGCCTAACCTCAAAAACATAATTGATTCATCTAACAAAATGAAAAGCAACACAAAAGAGAAGGGTGCTGAAAGGACATCTTGCAACTGCACTAAAAAAGAACAGTGCCCCCTAAGCAACAAATGTCTTCACAGCAACATTGTATACCAAGCTACAGTAACATCAGAAAATGAAAAAGAAACATATATAGGGATTACTGGAAACACTTTCAAAACCAGATACGCAAACCACAAACAGTCATTCAAAAATGAAAAATACAAAATCAAACAGAGCTGAGTAAATACATTTGGAGACTTAAAGATAAAAAAATAGACCACAACATATCATGGAAAATCATAAAAAGAGCAACACCATACAACAATATTTCAAAAAGATGTAATCTATGCTCCACAGAAAAATGGTTGATATTATGTAGACCACACTTAGCAACTCTGAACACAAAAGTAGAAATTGTAAACAATTGCAGGCACAAGTGGAAATCTTTGCTAGCACATTCCATCTGAACAGGCCCCAATAAGAACCACAGGCCGCACGTGCAGCAAACGAGATCCGCCTGCACACACAGAGTTGAAATCAAGCCCCGCACGCCATAAAAGATCGTTGGCGTGCCCCCCAAAAGATATCCTGATGATAGCAAGGCTTGAAACAAGCTTGTAGATTTTAATACTTCATTTTAAAAAAATATTTTATATATCTATCTATCTATCTATCTCTCTCTCTCTCTCTCTCTCTCTCTCTCTATATATATATATATATAATATATATTTGTCACATTAAAAGCAAGCTAAAAACAAGCTTAAAACATCAACAGGTCTGTTTCTTGCATGTGCAGTCGTCCTGACGACTGCACATGCAAGAAACAGATCTGTTGATGTTTTAAGCTTGCTTTTAATGTGACAAATGTCGCTCCCACTGTGGTTGAGCACTTCTTTTAAAATAACGTTGATTCTTGTCAATTCTCTCTCTCTCTCTCTCTCTCTCTCTCTCTCTCTCTCTCTATAATAAACTAATAAATTCCAAGGATAAGTACCGAGCACCATTCCAGCAACTTACAGAGCAGCTTGGTGTTGCAATGACTGCAAGAAATATTCAATTATAAACAAAGCTTGCTCTTATGTCTTAGATTGAAGAAATAGGGGGCGATAAGCATTCATATCTGCAGTGGTAGATAATTCTACCTAACTAACAGTATGTGCTTGAGTGGGTGAATGGGGAAAAAAATAAAATAAATGCTTCTCAAAAAGAGCCTTCAGCAAGTTTATAGTCTCCAAGGAGGAGACAATCTCCAATGGGGAGGAAACTCACTAACATATAACTCCTGGTCAGATACCGATATTTCGAAACCTGGTTGTTTCTCCTCAGTGACCGCGGAAAGTGGTAATTTGACTCCTCTGCCTTTTTGGTTTTAAGAAGAATGCTATACCCGAAAAAAGCTAGTGTGCAATACCGTAGTATGTTTGCTGAGTTTTCAAAAAACCAACCAAAGGTGCCACCTAAGAAGCAAAAGAAAATCATGAAAGAGCAAAACAAGCTACATTTTCTTGTGAAAAGTAGAAAATATAAAAAGATAACCTCTTAAGACACAAGTGCTGAGGGCCAGTTCTTCGAATGAATCCGCAAGGGACTAAATTACAATAAACTAATAAATGACGCTATAGCCGATAACTCGATGAAGTCAACGTAGCATAAGGCTGTTAGTTGACACAACTGATGCCATGACGCTATAACTCGATGAAGTCAACGTAGCATAAGGCTGTTAGTTGACACAACTGATGCCATGACGCTATAACTCGATGAAGTCAACGTAGCATAAGGCTGTTAGTTGACACAACTGATGCCATGACGCTATAACTCGATGAAGTCAACGTAGCATAAGGCTGTTAGTTGACACAACTGATGCCATGACGCTATAACTCGATGAAGTCAACGTAGCATAAGGCTGCTAGTTGACACAACTGATGCCATGACGCTATAACTCGATGAAGTCAACGTAGCATAAGGCTGCTAGTTGACACAACTGATGCCATGACGCTATAACTCGATGAAGTCAACGTAGCATAAGGCTGCTAGTTGACACAACTGATGCCATGACGCTATAACTCGATGAAGTCAACGTAGCATAAGGCTATTAGTTGACACAACTGATGCCATGACGCTATAACTCGATGAAGTCAACGTAGCACAAGGTTATTAGTTGACAGAACTGATGCGATGACGCTATAACTCGATGAAGTCAACGTAGCACAAGGTTATTAGTTGACAGAACTGATGCGATGACGCTATAACTCGATGAAGTCAACGTAGCACAAGGTTATTAGTTGACAGAACTGATGCGATGACGCTATAACTCGATGAAGTCAACGTAGCACAAGGTTATTAGTTGACAGAACTGATGCGATGACGCTATAACTCGATGAAGTCAACGTAGCACAAGGTTATTAGTTGACAGAACTGATGCGATGACGCTATAACTCGATGAAGTCAACGTAGCACAAGGTTATTAGTTGACAGAACTGATGCGATGACGCTATAACTCGATGAAGTCAACGTAGCATAAAGTTATTAGTTGACAGAACTGATGCGATGACGCTATAACTCGATGAAGTCAACGTAGCACAAGGTTATTAGTTGACAGAACTGATGCCATGACGCTATAACTCGATGAAGTCAACGTAGCATAAGGCTATTAGTTGACAGAACTGATGCCATGACGCTATAACTCGATGAAGTCAACGTAGCACAAGGTTATTAGTTGACAGAACTGATGCGATGACGCTATAACTCGATGAAGTCAACGTAGCATAAGGCTGTTAGCTGACACAACTGATGCCATGACGCTATAACTCGATGAAGTCAACGTAGCATAAGGCTATTAGTTGACACAACTGATGCCATGACGCTATAACTCGATGAAGTCAACGTAGCATAAGGCTGCTAGTTGACACAACTGATGCCATGACGCTATAACTCGATGAAGTCAACGTAGCATAAGGCTGTTAGTTGACACAACTGATGCCATGACGCTATAACTCGATGAAGTCAACGTAGCATAAGGCTATTAGTTGACACAACTGATGCCATGACGCTATAACTCGATGAAGTCAACGTAGCACAAGGTTATTAGTTGACAGAACTGATGCGATGACGCTATAACTCGATGAAGTCAACGTAGCACAAGGTTATTAGTTGACAGAACTGATGCCATGACGCTATAACTCGATGAAGTCAACGTAGCACAAGGTTATTAGTTGACAGAACTGATGCGATGACGCTATAACTCGATGAAGTCAACGTAGCACAAGGTTATTAGTTGACAGAACTGATGCGATGACGCTATAACTCGATGAAGTCAATGTAGCACAAGGTTATTAGTTGACAGAACTGATGTGAATAAAGTTAACAGCTGCTGAGGTGAGGACACAGACAGACTGCTGGTTGGTTCATTAGCCACTAACGCTGAGGGCATGAAAGATGATTGGCTGCTGAAACTGACATGATTGAAAGTGACTGGCTGCTGAAACTAACATGATTAAAAGTGACTGGCTGCTGAAACTGACATGATTGAAAGTGATTAGCTTTTAAAACTGACATGATTAAAAGTGATTGGTTTTTTTGTGGCATCAGTTATCGGATCAATGGAGCACCTAAGGCGGTGATTTTCTTTTTTTTTTTTTCTTTTTTCTTTTTTTCCTAAGGCCAAAATCCACTCTCTTCATTTTTTGGTGCTTCACACTGTCCTCGTCATCTGCCAAAAAAAACAAAACAAAAACAAACAAAAAAAAAAAAAAAAAAAGCGAAAAAAACAAACACACGAGTTCCACTACAAGGGTTTTTTTTTCAGCCAGTCTCTTACACACCATGCATAGTCTGTTTGTCCATTTACAAATGGACACGTTTTTGCAGATTTTAATGTTTTGGCGTTTGATACAAAGTGTCTGGGTTTGTTAATGTTCAAATGTGTGGTGAACTGGCACGCTCACTCTGACAATGTGTTGCTTGTACAAAGACAACAACACAGATTAAACAAAAGACTTCATTATTTTCTTTCATTTCAGTTTTTCCCAAGGAACAAGAGAGATGGATAATCTGTTACCTGCTAGCTTCATTTTGTGTTGCGCACCCATCCACCCACACACACACAGACACACACACAGACACACAGACACACAGACACACACACACACACACACACACACACACACACTCTCTCCTCTCTCTTCTCTCTCTCTCCCCCCCCTCCCTCCCCTCCCCTCCCCCCCCCTCTCTCAAATATGTTAACAATGGTAGTTACATGTTAAAGGCACAGTATCGAAGCAAAACTGATTTATGCGTATGCAACCAATTCTGTATGTACACACGCCTGAAAGGAAATCGTTGGTCCCAGTTGCCCGTCTCCCTCCCCATCCTTCTACGCAAGCGCGTGAGCGCTCCTCACGTCACGCCACCACCACCATCACCAACACGACGACCACCACCACCCACCCACAGAGAGAGAGAGAGAGAGAGAGGAGAGAGAGAGAGAGAGAGAGAGAGAGAGAGAGAGAGAGAGACAGAGAGAGAGAGAGAGAGACAGACAGACCCGTCAGGCAGACAGAGGACAGACAGACGGACAGAGACGGCGTCAAAGAGAGAGGGAGGGAGAGAGTGGGATGTTGAGGGGGAGAGGGGGGGGGGGAGACATACAGACAGATAATGCACGGCATACAAATAGAGAGAAAACGACAGGAAGAGAGAAACTGAGTCAGACGGACAGACAGGCAAACAGGCACACACACTCTCATACAAACAGAGATAGATAGAAAGAGAGTGCGCGCGCGCGCGCGCGCGCGCGGAGAGAGAGAGAGAGAGAGAGAGAGAGAGAGAGAGAGAGAGAGGGAGTGAGAGAGAGGCAGGTAGACAGACGAACAGATAGATAGACAGACTAGCGAACTTGTAGAGAAAATTAAAGAAGAGTCACTCTCATGATATAACAGAGGGAAAAAGAAAGAGAGATGGAGCAACGGACGGACGGGCAGACAAATAGACAGGCAAGCAGACAGACGGGCCGACAGACAGACAGACAAACTGAGAGAGAGAGAAAGAGACGGAGGGAGGGAATGAGGGAGAGAGAGACAGAGAAAGGAAACCCACAGGCTTCCTACCATACTTTCCCAAACGGTAGCGGTAACTGTTTCTGTAGAAATATGCAAAGGAGATCTGCATCAGATAGTGTGTTTCTAGTCTACTTAAACGAGAGGTTATGCTTTCTAATGGTTAGCTCTTTTTCCAGAATATGTTGTAGAGAGAAGACAGAATTGTTTTTTTTTTTAAATACTAATACACACCTTAGCTAATAGAATCATGTAATTAATGAATTTGTAATTCGCAAGATTGAGACCAAATTTCTTTATACCAACCAGTATGTCCAAAACTGATAGCTTTATCTTATATCTGTTTTTACGTATATAAAATCCTCGATAAACAACCAAAACATTTGCACAGGTGGACAATCATAGAAAAAATGTTCAATATAATCAGTTGTGTCAGGACAATACGAACACATTATTTTCTTTTACTTGCATTTTACTTAGAAGAATATTTGTGGGGTAAATATTATGCAGGATTTTCCAATGCAGGACTCTTAATCTTGTTTCTGTTGTAACGTCTTTCGCTCTTGACCATATAGATGTATCTGGCCTGACACTAAATTTTCTGAACCAAAATTGAGACGCACATGGAGTCGCTGGTTTTTTGTCATTACAGACTAATTTCCTAATATCCTTTACTTTCCTATTGAACTGACTCGCCTCGCATTTCTGACTTCCATCTTCTTTTTCGCCGTTCTGTATCCACTGAACCCATGTCTTTGGAATAGTGTTAATTAAAATGTTATAATCTAGTACGATATTTGCTCTGTTTTGCCCTACCATGTCTTGTAGTTCCTCTAGAGTGAGTAAACGGTTTTCTCGAAAATTAATAATCTGTTTAATAGTTCCAATTCCTTTCTTTTGCCAAGTTGGAAATAACAACGTTTTGTGCTTGTAGGTGAGTAGTGAATCATTGAAGATCATTTGACTTTGAAAATTGTTGCAATTAATATCTTCCATCGTAATGACAGATTTGTTCTCTGAATAAATGGTTAGGACCTCTTTCCAAAATTCATTGTCTATTCTTTCAAGTCCTTTAATGTCTTTTCTCTTGCAGTTGATATGGAAGATTCTATCACCTTTTGCCAGCTTTTCCAAGTGCCATTTTGGAATGAAACTCTACTTGTGTTTTTCAGTCGCGTCAAACAGTTTTCCTGCCCATTGTAAATAAAAGCATTTTTGTAGCTCAAGCATGTTTAACATTTTAAGACCCCCCCCCCCCCGTCTCCATACTCACCTTCCATCACTTTTCGTTTCACTTTTTCAAATGCTCTCCTACTACTTTGTTTTTTTCTGCCAGAGGAATTTATACAGTATTGTATTTATTTTATTTAGTACACTATGGGGAAGACCTATAGATTGTATTACGTATATAAATTGGCTGATCAAAAATGTCTTTATAACCACAACTGTACCTTGGGAGCCGGAATAGCTCAGTTGGTAGAGCGCCTGACTCGTAATCTTGGTGATCACGGGGTTGCGGGTTCGAATCTCTGCCGGGGCGTTTCGGTACAGGGGGATTTTTCCCTCGGAGTTAACATTAGTTCTGACTCCATTTCCCATACAGTCCTTCGAATGAGACTATAAACCGAGGTTCCGTGTGTGAACGCACGCATAATATCTTGCACACACGTAAAATCCCATCACCAACTTTCGGAAGAGTAGGCCAGTTTGGCCGTTGGTATGGATGACACGTTACACACAGCATGCACCCTGCGTAAGAAATGGAAAAAAAAAAAAAAAAGAATGAAGGAAGTAAAGAAACTGAGTGAACGATATTGACTGGATGACACGGGAAACGACTGAATGAAGCGCCAGCTGGCAGCTCTTCAGTCGGCACTACCCAGGTAGGCAGCCCGTTGTGTAAACGAGTGTTGATGAATAAGTGCAAATGGTGGATGTAAGCGCATTGAGTTGTGTAACAAGAAATGCGCTATATAAGTATTATACATTATTTATTATTATTATTATTAATGCTCAGGTCACGTTTACTCCATTCCTTAATGTTGGAATGCATTACATCTAATCTATGAGACCAGTTGTCTTCAATGTCTCGTGCCATTTTGTTTGTTTCAAAATAAATGCCCAATATTTTCATTTTACTGACCAAAGTAAATGGAAGATTTTCATCTTCATTCTTATTACCCATTCTCAAAACCTTAGTTTTTTGTGTATTTAATCTAAGGCCAGAAATTCTTTCGAAATCAGTTAGTATTTCTAAAGCTGTAAGCATGTCTGTCCTGTTTTTTCAGAAAAAGCGTTGTGTCGTCGGCCATTTGTTTATTTTGATATGAACAGGGCTTGTGCAATGAGGAGTTGGAACTTTAATGCCCTCTAAGGAACTGTTTCTAATTTTGATCGCAAGCAGCTCTACAGCCAGTACAAACGCGAGAGGTATAAAAGGGCAACCCTGTCTGATACCACACGAAATATCGAAAGGTTCGGAAATCCAGCCTCCGTGATTAATACTGCTTGAACTACCGTTGTTAAGAACATATACCCACCTTTTAAAGTCCACACCAAAACCAAAAACATTAAATGCATGTAACAAAAAATTTCTGGATATTGAATCGAAATTGATCGAAATCGAAATCGTAATTGGCTGTTCAAACTGACATGATTAAAAGTGACTGGCTGCTGAAACTGACATGATTAAAGTGATTAGCTTTTAAAACTGACATCATTAAAAGTGATTGGCTGCTGAAACTGACATGATTAAAGTGATTGGCTTTTAAAACTGACATGATTGAAAGTGATTGGCTGCTGAAACTGACATAATTAAAAGGGGGTGTGACTGATGTGAAGCTTACTGAGATTAAAAGTGATTGCTTTTAAAACTGACATGATTAAAGTGATGGCTGCTGAAACTGACATGATTGAACAGTGACTGGCTGCTGAAACTGACATGATTAAAAGTGACTGGCTGCTGAAACTGACATGATTAACAGTGACTGGCTGCTGAAACTGACATGATTAAAAGTGATTGGCTGCTGAAACTGAGTGATCAAAGGTGGGTGATTACCTGCGTCAACTGAAAGATGGAAGTTGATTCACTGATGAAACAGAGGAAGTGAAAGGTGACTGGTTGTTAAAGCTGAGTGGTGAAAGGTAAGTGGTTGCTAAAGCTGAGTGGTGAAAGGTAAGTGGTTGCTAAAGCTGAGTGGTGAAAGGTAAGTGGTTGCTAAAGCTGAGTGGTGAAAGGTGACTGGTTGTTAAAGCTGAGTGGTGAAAGGTAAGTGGTTGCTAAAGCTGAGTGGTGAAAGGTAAGTGGTTGCTAAAGCTGAGTGGTGAAAGGTAAGTGGTTGCTAAAGCTGAGTGGTGAAAGGTAAGTGGTTGTAAAGCTGAGTGGGGAAAGGTAAGTGGTTGCTAAAGCGAGTGTGAAAGGTAAAGGTAGTGTTGGTAAAGCTGAGTGGTGAAAGGTAAGTGGTGGTAAAGCTGAGTGGTGAAAGGTAAGTGGTTGGTAAAGCTGAGTGGGGAAAGGTAAGTGGTTGCTAAAGCTGAGTGGGGAAAGGTAAGTGGTTGGTAAAGCTGAGTGGTGAAAGGTAAGTGGTTGCTAAAGCTGAGTGGTGAAAGGTAAGTGGTTCGTAAAGCTGAGTGGTGAAAGGTAAGTGGTTGCTAAAGCTGAGTGGTGAAAGGTAAGTGGTTGCTAAAGCTGAGTGGTGAAAGGTAAGTGGTTGCTAAAGCTGAGTGGTGAAAGGTAAGTGGTTGCTAAAGCTGAGTGGTGAAAGGTAAGTGGTTGCTAAAGCTGAGTGGTGAAAGGTAAGTGGTTGCTAAAGCTGAGTGGTGAAAGGTAAGTGGTTGCTAAAGCTGAGTGGTGAAAGGTAAGTGGTTGCTAAAGCTGAGTGGTGAAAGGTAAGTGGTTGCTAAAGCTGAGTGGTGAAAGGTAAGTGGTTGCTAAAGCTGAGTGGTGAAAGGTAAGTGGTTGCTAAAGCTGAGTGGTGAAAGGTAAGTGGTTGCTAAAGCTGAGTGGGGAAAGGTAAGTGGT
>CM065717.1:1325000-1335000 GCA_033310375.1 Conus canariensis
TATACCATGCGCACACCTACCTTCCTACACGCTCACATGCGCACACACACAGAGAGAGAGAGAGAGAGAGGAGAGAGAGAGAGAGAGAGAGAGAGAGAAGAGATTCAGGTTCAGATGATTTAGTCATATAATAGGCCAAGGCCGCTGATGAAGGGGTGTGTGAACATTCATAGCACAACAGTCGTAAGCAATGGAATTAGATTACTGAACAAAACAAGAATAATTCGAACATGTTTTCAAGAAGTGAAGATTTCTCTATACTTAAAGGATTTAAACAAAAACAATGAAATCTTTTTTTTTTAAACAACTTCATCAGAAGTAGATGAAGACAGTAGGCTCAGTTTAAACAAAGATGGCTGTCTGTAGTATTTGGGTTTAATAAACTTTTCTCTGATACTCATGAGATGGGCAGGACAGGACGAAGTGTAATTCGGTTTCCTTTGATTCTTTACA
This sequence comes from Conus canariensis, assembly GCA_033310375.1. Taxonomy (NCBI): domain Eukaryota; kingdom Metazoa; phylum Mollusca; class Gastropoda; order Neogastropoda; family Conidae; genus Conus; species Conus canariensis. Next base: position 1,325,454 of record CM065717.1, read on the forward strand.
TAAAGGACAAAGCAAATCATAATCGTTACATGATTGATATCTAAAATGATGGATGGCTAATGCAGATATTCCTAATCTGAATTTAGCTGTTACATGTTTTAGGTGCCTGTCTATATCTAAGGTTACGTATGTTTTCAGGTCATGAAGATCGCCATCGTTCCTATAGAAAGCAAACCTGTCACTGTTATGAATATGACTGGACCATTTCTGCCATCTGCAATCAACGAGCCGTTGGCGGAAAAGACATAAGAATTCCTTAATATTACCAACCGCTTGATTCAGCTAAGCAAAACCAAATCCATATTCAAACAGAGGCGCACCTTGGTCACCCAGTTACTTTAACCTGTAGTATCTAAGTCATATAACATGTTGTACGCCTTTCCAGGAATTCTGAAAACTTCCATTTGCATCAATTTGAGCCAGTAGCGGATGCATCTGACAGCAGAAACAATATAAATGGGAAATCGATCAGTTTCACTGTAAATGAGATCATTTGGAGTCCGTCTGTCTACACAAAGAAATCCCTTCAGAGCAAAGATATGAACAGATTCACAACAGACAGCCGCTTTTTCTAGTCCCCATAGCTCAGAGCCGTACGGTACAATCGGCTGAACCTGAGTATCAAACAATTTTATAAATGGCGTAAATGAAGAATTATTAAGAATAGATAACTTTTTCATAATGCAAAGCAAAACATTTTTTGCCTTACTTGAAAGGTCTTTGCATGCACCAACAAAACTCAAGCGTGTTGAGAATAATATACCTAGATACTTATAAGCATTGACGACTGGCAAAGGAACACCATCGTATACCCACCTTTCTTTAACACTTAGATATCCACTTTTACGAAATGCTATAATATTGCTCTTTTCCATATTAACTTTCAACTGTAGTGAATCAGCGGCTCGTTGCAAACTATTCAATTGTGTTTGTAACCCTATAACAGTTTCAGACATCAAAATAACATCATCGGCTAACAGAAGGATAAGCAATTCAAAAGCGTCGAGCGACAATAAAGCACCATATTTACCATTGTTGATTACATCAAGAGCTAACTCATTAATAAACAAGGAAAATAAGACAGGGCTGCATGCATCTCCCTCCTTGACTCCTCTGGAACAATTAATATAGTCAGTAAATTTCGCTCCACAGCGAACTCTGGTTCTTACCCTGTCATACATACTTCTGATACATTCGCAGAGTTTACCTTCAATACCATTTTTTTATCAGGACAGGCCAGAGGAGATTTCTATTGATGGAGTCAAACGCTTTTTCAAAATCTATAAAAGCTACATATAACTTCCTATTATAAGAAAACTGCTTCTGTATAAGTGCAAGCAAGGTGAACATATGGTCAATGGTTGAGTAACCCTTTTTAAATCCTACTTGGTGACCACCTGTGATGTTATTTTCCTCCACCCATTCTTTTTTTTTCCACGTTTTTATTTACAAGATGAACAATAAACATTATATATACATTTCTGAAAAGAAAATTGAATGGTATCTACAACAAGTTTCATATATCATACTTTTTTCGAATGTATTCATCAAGGTTTTTTTTTTTTTTTTTTACATGAATGACCAAAAAAACAAAAACAAAAACAAACAAACAAACAAACAAACAAATACACATGTAGCAAGAGAGATAGAGAGAGAGAGACAGACAGACAGACAAGATATGCAGACAAACAGAGATATGCAGACAAACAGAGATATGCAGACAACTAAATGTAGTGCAAACTTGAGATAAACTTAGGTTGTGCAGATACTTCAATCAAAAAGAGGGACACAGGCCACCCAAGAAAGCAGGAATTTTTCATAATTCAACTCAATTGTTGAAATATACTTTTCAATCTCATATCGTTTTTTGAGGTATCCACAAAAGGCACGGACGGTTGGCACTACACTTGTCATCTTACAATGGTATACATACAGTTTTGCTAATAGAATAATCAAATCTAAAACATAGTCAGTTTTTACATCTCTTTCACATCCAAAAATAACCAGATGTTCGCTAAAGCGAAATGAGTGAGCCAAAAACATTTTTGAACAAGAGTGGTTTGGAAATCCCCCCAGAACGAGTGTACAAAATGACAATGCCAAAAAAATGTGTTGAATATTTTCTTTTTCTAGTTTGCAAAATGATCACCTATCATTCCTATTTATGTTCATGTTGAACAGTATACTGTTAGTTCCTAGAATTCTGTGCACTATCCTTATCTGCAACCACTTTAATTTGATGTCCTTTATCTTTCTAATTTTCTTGAAAATGGTGTTCCATTGTGTGCTTCGATATATCCTTCTATCCCATTTTTCACAACAGTTTGGCAATGTGTTGGTTTTCCCCAGTAGATCATAAAATGGTCTTGCACCTTTTGGAACAGACTGTATTATCCTGAAAGTTTTACTCGAGTTATGAATTAAAAGATTACTATTTGGCATGGCTAATCCACTAGTTTGAATATATGTTCTAACAGCATTAACCATTCCCCTGTAAACAATGAAGTTAGTCTGAATATCATATTTGACACAAAACGTATCAAAAGACAGAAATCCTCCATTTTCATCTAATAAATTAGCAACTTGATAACCCCCTTTTTCAGTCCAGTTCTGATAAAATGGAGACTCTCTGGCTATCAGGATACTGGAATTACAAAAACAAATGGGTTCAGAAATCAATTCTTCAGGGTTTTCAATTTCAACACATTTTCCTATTTCTTCATAGGATTTATAGACACTTAACCAAAAGGCATTCGTATTTCTGGAATTTATAATGTTAGTACCTATCTTATCTATAAACCTGTTTTGTGCATAATATAATTGTTTCACGATACATGCCCATTTGTGCTTACTAGTGTGCAATCTTCTGATCCAAGCAACTTTTAATGCATTTACATAATTTCGAACATTTGGGATTCCAATACCACCTTGATCAGTACTTTTATACGATATCTTTCTACTAATCTTGTCATTCTTCTCATTCCAAACACATCGATAAATGCTCTGTTGTATCAAGTTCAAAATTTTGTCTGGTGGATTTGACAAGAGCATCCAAAGAAAAACTATTTCAGACAAAATGAGAGATTTAAGAATAGCTATTCGTCCAAGTGGTGTCAACTGTCTGTTAAGCCATACCTCATATAATATTTTAATTTCCTTAAATCTATGTTCGAAGTTAATACTTACACATTCTTTTAAATCACTGGTGAACCAAATACCAAGTATTTTGAATCGCAATGGATTCCATTCCATGTGCAAATGGGGCATGTATTTTACCTGTTAATTTTTTCTACATCCCAGCCAAACTGCGATGCTTTTTTACAGTTCAGATGCTTTTTTACAGTTCAGTTTTAACCCGGACACACCGGACACACTTCCAAAAACATTAACAATTCTCATTGATTCTTCAAATGATTCCCTATCACCCTCTTGTATTAATTCAGTATCGTCAGCGTATTGGGGTATCTTAATTTCAACTCCTCCAGTATTTACCTTTACACCTTTAATGATATCATTCTTTCTGATCATGGCAGCTAGAATTTCAACACAGATTATGAACAGATATGGTGTTGGGCCTCCCTGTCTACATCCCCTTTGCACATGGAACCATGGTGTTAATCTTCCATTTACTGTTACAGTCGATTTGATATCTTTTGTAAAGGTTTTTATCCATTGACAAAAATCAGGACCAAAGCCAAAATAATCCAACACTTTCCACATAAACGACCAACTGAGCGAATCAAAAGCCTTCTCAAAATCTAGAGAAATTAATAGACTAGGTCTTTTGCTTGTCTGAAGATATTCAATCAGATCATATATTAAACGTATGTTATCTCCAATATATCTGTTTTAATGAATCCAGTCTGGTCTCCATCTATAATTGATGGAAGAATTAATTTCAGCCTATTTGCAATACATGCATAGCCTATCTTATAAACAACATTAAGCAAAGCGATGGGTCTCCAGTTTCCAATAAACTGACGCAGTTTATCTCCCTTAGGAATACAGATTATTACCCCTTCTTTTTGTGTGGAAGACAATTCCCCTTTCCTAAACCCTTCATTTAGTGACCTTACAACAAAAGCCCCAAGATAACGCCAAAAAAAAAAAAAGAAAAAAAAAAAAGAAAGAAAAATTCCACTGTGAATCCATCGCTTCCTGGACTTTTATTATTTTTCATGTTTTGGAGTCCAAACCCAGCCTCTGTCAATGAAATTTCGCCTTCTAAGGAGTCCTGCTCTTCCCCAGACAAACGTGGTAGTTCGGCAACCAAATTCCTGATTTCTATATCTTCAACGTTTTTTTCAAGGTACAATGTTTTGTAAAATGTGTTGATTTCATTTGCTATTTCTTTTTCATCTCTTATCATTGTACCATTTTTATCTATCTCTGTGATTCTTTTACTCACAAAATTCCTCTTTTCTAAAGAACAAAAATAGTTTGTGATTCCTCCACCCATTCTTGTAGTCTGTTATTTATGATACTCCCAAAGAGTTTACAACTTATGTCACTAACAGAGATCCCTCTGTAATTATTGGGATTATTAACATCACCCTTTTAAAAAATGGGCAAAATGATTGATTCGGTCCAGTTTTCTGGAAACGTACCAATATCAAATAATATATCAAACAATTTCAGAAAGAATTGCATTACCTGATCTGAAGCATGTTTAAATAACTCACCAATAATGCCGTCAGGGCCAACTGCCTTGCGATTTTTCAGTTTTCTGCACGCTAATGATACCTCTTCTTGTGTAACTGGTCGGTTCATATAAATGTCATTGTTCATATCAAGTGTTTCGTCAACCCACAAGCCAACAAAAAGCGCATTCCACTGTCTTTTGCATTCTCACATCATGGACAGAATAATTGCAGAAGCTGGTTTTCTGTCGTTAACAATGTACTGTTGTATCAGGTACACCGAATCTGAACTTCATCCAATAGCTTTTAATGTGTCTCTCAATGCAAAGCGAAAGATATATTTGACAGATGATTAATGATTTACATGTTCTGTACAATGAGAATCTATCGCTTTTTTTTAAAACGGGATATTCCTGTTTTCCAGTTGTCTGTAAGTCCGGTTTAGCCATTCCGTTTCAAAACAGTTTTAAGAGAGCGTTTCGCGTACACCTAAATCCCATGTATTTTAACCACACCAATCTAATCGTAACAATATTACACATACTGTTTTCATTCATACGTGAAACTTGAAGCTAGTATCTTATAATGATTCTGTACACGTGAATTTATATGAACACGGTAACCAGTCTCTCCGTACTCTAAATCATGTGGCGTTTGTTTTTTAAATGAACTCCTAGAAAATTCTTCAAAGCAAACAAATGAACTTTTTTCAATATGAGTTGTGACAGCATCCAATCCCTAGACACACACACACACACACACACACACACACACACACACACACACACACACACACACACACACACATACACACACACACACACACACACACACACACACACACACACACACACACGCACGCACGCACGCACGCGTGCACGCGCGCATGCGCACGCACACACACACATGAGAGAGAGAGAGGGAGGGGGGGCAGGCCAGTGTATGTGTGTGTGTGCGTGCGCATGCGCGCGTGCGTGCGTGCGTGTGTGTGTGTGTGTGTGTGTGTGTGTGTGTGTGTGTGTGTGTGTGTGTGTGTGTGTGTTCTATAAATTTTACTGCAACTGACACCTCAAACTGGATTAACAGTAGTTTTTGCGACAGGAATTAAATTCTGCTGCCTGTTCTCAATTCCCCAAGGCTGCTTGGATAACACACACACACACACACACACACACACACACACACACACACACACACACACACACACACACATATGAGAGAGAGAGAGTGAGAGAGAGGGAGGGGGCGGGGGGGAGGGCGGGGGGTCAGGCCAGTCCGCGTCGCTGACAGAGAAGGATGCAAAAGTGAAAGAATATAATTCCAGTTCAAATCAAACTGCTAGAAAAAAATTCTGGGTTTTGTCTTAAGATCAAAGCCGATGAAGTTGTTTAAGGTATGAATCATCCACACACTCATCGCTGCAACTGAAGGATGAAAATATGTAAAAAAAAAAAAAAAAAGAAAAAAAAAAAAGAAGATTTTTAGCAGAATTTCCTGTCCGCTGTGCCGAGTTTCCGGTAAAAGGTCGCCGACTTGTCACGTGACATATGACGTAAGAGCAAGAAAAGAAAACTAATCTGCAAAAGCCACTGGATCTTAAGGGAAAAAAAAAAAAAAGAAAAAGAAAAAGAAAAAAGAAAATACTTGCAGCTATTGTCCTCGGGTTACTGAATCGCTTTCCGAGTAGCTGTCATTTCTACGCAAGTTTTGCATCGTCTCATGCAATGCACAATTCACTTCAGACGGTTGAAGCTGACACTGCGGGATGCTGTTGACGTGATTAGATTCAACGGGAGAAACGAAAGCCAAATACACAGTCCAACTCCAAGCACAACACTGAGATTAATTCGTCCACCTGTGTTTACGTCATAAAGAGCAAAGGGAAGGTCGACAATCTGTGTTTACGTCATAAAGAGCAAAGGGAAGGTCGACAATCTGTGTTTACGTCATAAAGAGCAAAGGGAAGGTCGACAATCTCGTGTGAGGCGAGAAAGAAATGGCGGTGGTTACAACTTAACTTTCCGGTCAACTTAACTTTTCGGTGTATGAGGTATGTTTTAATTGGTTGTGCGTTGCTGAATGCTATTGGAACATGCGCGCGCGTGCAAACACGCACAGGTACATACACACAAACACACATACAAACATCAACACACACAACACACACACACACACACACGCACACACACGCACACACGCACACACACGCACACACACACACACACACACCACACACACACACACACACACGCACACAAACACAAACACACATACGTGCATAAACACACACACAAACATACACAGAGACAGATATACACAGATACATAGAGATACACACAACACATGCAGATACACACAGACGGATACAGACGGACACACTTACACATACACGCGCTCGCGCGCACACACGCACACAGAGGCGCGCGCGCACTGACACAGAAGATGAAGTGAAGAAAAAGAACAGCGTCCAATGAACACCGTCAAGCTGAAGTTTCCAATGAACACCGTCAAGCTGAAGTTTCCAATGAACACCGTCAAGCTGAAGTTTCCAATGAACGCCGTCAAGCTGAAGTTTCCAATGAACACCGTCAAGCTGAAGTTTCCAATGAACACCGTCAAGCTGAAGTTTCCAATGAACACCGTCAAGCTGAAGTTTCCAGTTAACACCGTCAAGCTGAAGTTTCCAATGAACACCGTCAAGCTGAAGTTTCCAATGAACACCGTCAAGCTGAAGTTTCCAATGAACACCGTCAAGCTGAAGTTTCCAATGAACACCGTCAAGCTGAAGTTTCCAAGCGTTTCTCTGCCCCCTTCAACCAACTATTCCTCTTTCACGGATCTTTGAATAAAAAAAAAAAGTTCTATTTTGTACATTATCTATGGTTTCTTTATCTATATTCTTGGAATCTTCGTTAAAAATTATAACAAAGCAGTTTAAAAACAATAGCAAGAAAGTCAACAAAAACAACAACCGCAACAAAATAACCACGGCCACTTGAAACTGAATAATTTACGAAACAGAATGGTAAGCGAATGTCAATTTTCTTTTTTTTCAAAATAACTACGATTTCATTGCAGAATTGTTTTGTTTCTGTATTTTTTCCCCACTTTTCCGCACTATTCTTTTACTCTATGTGTGCGCGCGCGCGCGCGCACCGTGTATATATATATATATATATATATATATATATATATATATATATATAATAAACTAATAAATTCCAAGGATAAGTACCGAGCACCATTCCAGCAACTTACAGAGCAGCTAGGTGTTGCAATGACTGCAAGAAATATTCAATTATAAACAAAGCTTGCTCTTATGTCTTAGATTGAAGAAATAGGGGGAGATAAGCATTCATATCTGCAGTGGTAGATCATTCTGCCAACTAACAGTATGTGCTTGAGTGGGTGAATGGGGAAAAAATAAAATAAATGTTTCTCAAAATGAGCCTTTAGCAAGCTTATAGTCTCCAAGTGGGAGACGATCTCCAATGGGGAGAAAACCCACTAACATATAACTCCTGGTCAGATACCGATATTTCGAAACCTGATTGTTTCTCCTCAGTGACCGCGGAAAGTGGTAATTTGACTCCTCTGCCTTTTCGGTTTTAAGAAGAATGCTATCCCAGAAAAGGCTGGTGTGCAATACCGTAGTATGTTTGTTGAGTTTTCAAAAAACCAACCAAAGGTGCCACCTAAGAAGCAAAAGAAAATCAGGAAAGAGCAAAACAAGCTACATTTTCTTGCGAAAAGTAGAAAATATAAAAAGATAACCTCTCAAGACACAAGTGCTGAGGGCCGGTTCTTGGAATGAATCCGCAAGGGACTAAATTACAATAAACTAATAAATTCCAAGGATAAGTACCGAGCACCATTCCAGCAACTTACAGAGCAGCTAGGTGTTGCAATGACTGCAAGAAATATTCAATTATAAACAAAGCTTGCTCTTATGTCTTAGATTGAAGAAATAGGGGGAGATAAGCATTCATATCTGCAGTGGTAGATCATTCTGCCAACTAACAGTATGTGCTTGAGTGGGTGAATGGGGAAAAAATAAAATAAATGCTTCTCAAAATGAGCCTTTAGCAAGCTTATAGTCTCCAAGTGGGAGACGATCTCCAATGGGGAGAAAACCCACTAACATATAACTCCTGGTCAGATACCGATATTTCGAAACCTGATTGTTTCTCCTCAGTGACCGCGGAAAGTGGTAATTTGACTCCTCTGCCTTTTCGGTTTTAAGAAGAATGCTATCCCAGAAAACCGAAAAGGCAGAGGAGTCAAATTACCACTTTCCGCGGTCACTGAGGAGAAACAATCAGGTTTTGAAATATCGGTATCTGACCAGGAGTTATATGTTAGTGGGTTTTCTCCCCATTGGAGATCGTCTCCCACTTGGAGACTATAAGCTTGCTAAAGGCTCATTTTGAGAAGCATTTATTTTATTTTTTCCCCATTCACCCACTCAAGCACATACTGTTAGTTGGCAGAATGATCTACCACTGCAGATATGAATGCTTATCTCCCCCTATTTCTTCAATCTAAGACATAAGAGCAAGCTTTGTTTATAATTGAATATTTCTTGCAGTCATTGCAACACCTAGCTGCTCTGTAAGTTGCTGGAATGGTGCTCGGTACTTATCCTTGGAATTTATTAGTTTATTGTAATTTAGTCCCTTGCGGATTCATTCCAAGAACCGGCCCTCAGCACTTGTGTCTTGAGAGGTTATCTTTTTATATTTTCTACTTTTCGCAAGAAAATGTAGCTTGTTTTGCTCTTTCCTGATTTTCTTTTGCTTCTTAGGTGGCACCTTTGGTTGGTTTTTTGAAAACTCAACAAACATACTACGGTATTGCACACCAGCCTTTTCTGGGATAGCATTCTTCTTAAAACCGAAAAGGCAGAG
>CM065717.1:1340000-1350000 GCA_033310375.1 Conus canariensis
GTGTGCCGCTAGTTTGCCGCTAGTTCCTTCCCATTCCTCCTCACCCACAACAAACCTTCATCTCTGATGTCAGTGTTAAGTGTGCCGCTAGTTTGCCGCTAGTTCCTTCCCATTCCCCCTCACCCACAACAAACCTTCATCTCTGTGATGTCAGTGTTAATTGTGCCGCTAGCTCCTTCGCTTTCCTCCTCACCCACAACAAACCTTCATCTCTGTGACGTCAGTGTTAAGTGTGCCGCTAGTTCCTTCCTCCTCGCCCACAACAAACCTTCATCTCTGTGACGTCAGTGTTAAGTGTGCCGCTAGTTCCTTCCTCCTCACCACAACAAACCTTCATCTCTGTGTCGTCAGTGTTAAGTGTGCCGCTAGTTCCTTCCTCCTCACCCACAACAAACCTTCATCTCTGTGACGTCAGTGTTAAGTGTGCCGCTAGCTCCGTCGCTTTCCTCCCTCACATACAACAAACCTTCATCTCTGATGTCAGTGTTAAGTGTGGCGCTAGCTTCTTCCCGTTGCTCCTCGCCCACAACAAACCTTCATCTCTGATGTCAGTGTTAAGTGTGCCGCTAGTTCCTTCTCAATCCTCCTCACCCACAACAAACCTTCATCTCTGATGTCAGTGTTAAGTGTGCCGCTAGTTCCTTCCCATTTCTCCTCACCCACAACAAACCTTCATCTCTGTGACGTCAGTGTTAAGTGTGCCGCTAGTTCCTTCCCATTCCTCCTCACCCACAACAAACCTTCATCTCTGTGACGTCAGTGTTAAGTGTGCCGCTACTTCCTTCCCATTCCTCCTCACCAGCGTCACCTACTGACACCCATCCTCTTCCCCGCTTCCCTCTCAACACCTCGTTCATTCCCATCCTCTTTTAATGACCATCACCACCTACATCACCATTACCAACATCTCCACCCTCATTTATATTACTATAATTAACATCACAACCGCCATCTACATTACTACCATAACCATCATCACCACAATCTACCTTACCGTGATCAAGGTCAGCACCACCATCTACATTACCATCATCAACATCGCCATCACCATCTCTATTACCACCATAAACATCATCACAACGGTCTGTATTACCATTATCAACATTACAACCATCTACATTATAACCAGAAATATCACTACCATCTACAGTACTATTCTCAGCATTATCACCATCTATATTACCATCCTCCACGTCACCACAATCTATATTATCATCATCAACATCACCACCGTCTACTTTACTATCATCAACATTACCACCATCTACTTTACTATCACAAATATCATACAGTCAACACCGCCACCGTCGACATCACCACCATCAACACCCTACAGCCGTAGTCCCGGGAACAGCATGCTTTTAGCGCTGGTTCGTTTCAAAGAAGAGTTTTGCCGCACAAGCCAAACACTTCGCTCCGCAGGCGTCAAGAGGGGAAGCAACTGGTGCATCGTTCATCACTGCAGTCCCCCCCCCCCCCATCCAACCTCCCTCTCCCGCCCTAACGACCCTGGTGAGCTCCGGGACCAGCGGTCCAGATTATTTCAAAGAACTCAGGGGCCTGTTCTGGACAGCACCATGAAGAAGGAGAAACATAAACATTCCACTGTTATAATGAGACGAATAAATGAGAAGAACAATAAGAGACAGTAGGCGGCGCTGCTGTCATTTTTACAGGGAGAAAGTTGTGCAATACAAAACCATACAAGGCATTGACAGGGACACACAGTGTACACAGACCATACAAGGAATTGACAGGGACACACAGTGTACACAGACCATACAAGGCATCGATTGGCAGGGACACACAGTGTACAGACCATACAAGGCATTGACAGGGACACACAGTGTACACAGACCGTACAAGGCATTGTCAGGGACACACAGTGTATAAAGACCATACAAGGCATTGGCAGGGACACACAGTGTATAAAGACCATACAAGGCATTGACAGGGACACACAGTGTACACAGACCATACAAGGCATTGGCAGGGACACACAGTGTACACAGACCATAAAAGGCATTGGCAGGGACACACAGTGTACACAGACCATACAAGGCATTGGCAGGGACACACAGTGTACACAGACCATACAAGGCATTGGCAGGGACACACAGTGTACACAGACCATACAAGGCATTGGCAGGGACACACAGTGTACACAGACCATACAAGGCATTGGCAGGGACACACAGTGTACACAGACCATACAAGGCATTGGCAGGGACACACAGTGTACACAGACCATACAAGGCATTGGCAGGGACACACAGTGTACACAGATCATACAAGGCATTGGCAGGGACACAGTGTACACAGACCATACAAGGCATTGGCAGGGACACACAGTGTACACAGACCATACAAGGCATTGGCAGGGACACACAGTGTACACAGACCATACAAGGCATTGACTGGCAGGGACACACAGTGTACACAGACCATACAAGGCATTGGCAGGGACACACAGTGTACACAGACCATACAAGGCATTGGCAGGGACACACAGTGTACACAGGCCATACAAGGCATTGGCAGGCTCAAACAGTGTACACAGACCATACAAGGCATTGGCAGGGACACACAGTGTACACAGACCATACAAGGCATTGGCAAGGACACAGTGTACACAGACCATACAAGGCATTGGCAGGGACACACAGTGTACACAGACCACACAAGGCATTGGCAGGGACAGACAGTGTACACAGACCATACAAGGCATTGGCAGGGACAGACAGTGTCTGACGGACTCGGCAGGAATGTCAACTGGCCGCCATTTCTGTGAACGTTTTTGTTTTTGTTGCTATTTTTTGTTCATCGTTGACTCTCAGCATTTTCTTCTTCTTCTTCTTCTTCTTCTTCTTCTTCTTCTTCTTCTTCTTCTTCTTCTCTCTCTCGCTCTCCTCTCTCTCTCTCTCTCTCTTTCTCTCTCTCTGTCTCCCCCCTCTCTCTCCCTCTCTCTCTCCCTCTTTCTCCCTCCCTCCCCCCTTTCTCTCTCCACCCCCCCCCCCCCTCTCTCTCGTGCTCCCAAAAACCTCGTTCATCATTCGTCAGGATCTCATTTATCTATTCTTTTTAACGGAACTTTCTTTCTTTTAGTCTTTTTTTTCTTTTCCGTCTTCAGTTCGTGCTGCTACGGATTTCACTCAGAAGCACAGTCCACCTACATGCTGATATATGTACGTCTTGCGGACTTTTTTTTCATTTTTTTTTTCATTTCTTTTCTTTTTATTTCCCCTTTCTCCAAGTCTGGGTTGCAGACAGTCTGGAAGTGCTGACGACATCAGTGGGGAATGTTTTGTCCAAGACACGCTGGCTGCAGATAAATATGGTTCTCCTCCATCGCGATGCCGGTCGTAAAGGATAAATTCTCTAACACTGGGTCAATAACGCTCGCTGAAGATACATACTCAGACGCTGCGTGAATCGCCCTTTGCGGTAAATAAATACTCCAGCACTGTGTGAATGCTTCTCGCTGTAGATCAATAAACACTCCAAACTCCGTGTGAATGCCTCTTGCTGTGCATCAATACTCCAACACAGTGTGAACTGACCCTGGCTATAAACACATTCTCTAGCACTGCGTGAATGCAATTCGTTGTGGATAAATACTCCAACGTTGTGTGGATGTGACACTGGTGTAGATAAATTGACCGACACTTAGCGAATGTCCCTCACCTGGAGAAATGTGCCAACATTGTATGAATGCCTTTAGCTGTAGAAAAAGAAGTCAATATTTTACGAGTGTCCCATACTGTATGTAAATACGTCAACATTGTACGAATGCCTCTAGTTGTAGACAAACAGCAACATTGTATGAATGTCCATAGGCGTTGAGAAATACACCAACATTGTACGAATGTCCATAGGCGTTGAGAAATACACCAACATTGTATAAATGTCCCAGCTGTAGGCAGATAGGTCAACATGGCGTGCGTCTTTGCTGCCTACATAGATGTGGCTGAGTACGAGGATTCGCAATGAACGGCAACGCAGTTACACCATGGAAAGGACAGAAAATGAGCACACACAAAACCACACACACACACACACACACACACACACACACACACACACACACACACACACACACACACACACCACACACACACACACACACACACACACACACACACACACACACATCAATTTCTGTCCGTCTCTCTTTCATTTTGAAATTCAAACTAACTGAACCGATATCTTAATACAATCACAGCTGCTGGGAATCATGAGACACAGCAAAAAGAACAGCATGGCCATCACACTTCTAACAGGGTTTTAACCTTTTTTAAACCTTTTTTCCCTCAACAAGGACTTGATATCATGAAGTCCCCTTAATATGATGAGGTCCATTAAGTTAGCGGTCACACACAGGAAACCGATATAAACATAACAATGCTAACCCACTGTGACCCTGTGATGTGTACGTTATGTGGTAACATAATAAAGCAAACCCACTGTGACCCTCTGATGATATAAACATAATAATGTCAACCCACTGTGGCCCTGTGATGATATAAACATAATAATGCTAACCCACTGTGACCCTGTGATGTGTACGTTATGTGGTAACATAATAATGCCAACCCACTGTGACCCTGTGATGTGTACGTTATGTGGTAACATAATAATGCCAACCCACTGTGACCCTGTGATGTGTACGTTATGTGGTAACATAATAATGCCAACCCACTGTGACCCTGTGATGATATAAACATAATAATGCCAACCCACTGTGACCCTGTGATGTGTACGTTATGTGGTAACATAATAATGCCAACCCACTGTGACCCTGTGATGTGTACGTTATGTGGTAACATAATAATGCCAACCCACTGTGACCCTGTGATGATATAAACATAATAATGCCAACCCACTGTGACCCTGTGATGATATAAACATAATAATGCCAACCCACTGTGACCCTGTGATGATATAAACATAATAATGCCAACCCACTGTGACCCTGTGATGATATAAACATAATAATGCCAACCCACTGTGACCCTGTGATGATATAAATATAATAATGCCAACCCACTGTGACCCTGTGATGATATAAACATAATGCAAACCTACTGTGACCCTGTGATGTGTACGTTATGTGGTAACATAATAATGCCAACCCACTGTGACCCTGTGATGATATAAACATAATAATGCCAACACACTGTGACCCTGTGATGATATAAATATAATAATGCCAACCCACTGTGACCCTGTGATGATATAAACATAATGCAAACCTACTGTGACCCTGTGATGTGTACGTTATGTGGTAACATAATAATGCCAACCCACTGTGACCCTGTGATGATATAAACATAATAATGCCAACCCACTGTGACCCTGTGATGATATAAACATAATAATGCCAACCCACTGTGACCCTGTGATGTGTACATTATGTGGTAACATAATAATGCCAACCCACTGTGACCCTGTGATGTGTACGTTATGTGGAATCAGAGAGACCTGCGTTTGGGGCAGTATTTTTTGGTGTGGAACTTGGATTCTGTTTCGTGTCGCTTTTTGAAGCAATTAGCCCTCGCCGTTCCCTCTTTGCCTGTAGCGTTTTCGGTTTTATCTATTTTTGTTCCCGGTCACTAGTCTCAGAGATGTGAGAGCAATTTGTAATAGGGGCTAGCTTTGATCTGTAACGTTCCGGGCTAGACCACTGGTGTCTGTCATATCATTCTATATCAACATCACACACACACACACACACACACACACACACACACACACACACACACACACACACACACACACACACACAACAGACGGAGAGACAGACAGAGGGACAGAGACATAGAGCCAGACAGACAGAGAGAGTCGCACAGAGAAGGGGACACGGAGAGAAGGGGACATGAAGACAGGGAGGAAAGAGCATTCCCCTTTCACAAAACATTCTTCTCCCGCCCGCTGATTTTCCTTTAGTTCCTCCTCCTTGTCTTCCTCCCTTGAGACAGACACACATATAGATGCACGCACCAAAATACTCAAACACTTGCAGGATTTGAAATACTCTCTCTCTCTCTCTCTCTCTCTCTCACACACACACACACACACACACACACACACACACACACACACACACACACACACACACACACACACGAAAGATTATGACTCAGGCCCCCATTTAAGGTCTTTTGATCAGAACAGAAGGAGGGGTTGGAGGGGTGGGGGGGTGGGGGGTGGGGGTGGGGGGAAGAAGGGGCAGAAAACAAAGTCATGTGCGAACCAGCGGTCATGATGCCGTCGTTAGCGTCGCAGACTGGATTCTCAGCTGGCAGGTCGTGGCTTCCATTGCAATCCGTCATTTCTCCACTTAATGCGTGAATCTGTGTGTGTGGCCCACACCGTCTGGTCAGCACCACAGGTACGTCTCTCCCGGGCCTGCTTGACGCCGGGTTGTACTAACCTCTTTCTCTTTTGTTTTATTCTTCGCCACCACCACCCCCCCCCTCCTCCTCTCCCTCGCCACTCCGCCTCATCCTCCCCCGCGTCCTCCCTCCTTGCTCCCTTCACCCCTTTCCCTCCCGCCAGTATTTTGCTCTCTTCATCCCTTTCCCTCCCGCCAGTATTTTGCTCCCTTCATCCCTTTCCCTCCCGCCAGTATTTTGCTCCCTTCACCCCTTTCCCTCCCGCCAGTATTTTGCTCCCTTCACCCCTTTCCCTCCCGCCAGTATTTTGCTCCCTTCACCCCTTTCTCTCCCGCCAGTATTTTGCTCCCTTCACCCCTTTCCCTCCCGCCAGTATTTTGCTCCCTTCACCCCTTTCCCTCCCGCCAGTATTTTGCTCCCTTCACCCCTTTCCCTCCCGCCAGTATTTTGCTCCCTTCACCCCTTTCCCTCCCGCCAGTATTTTGCTCCCTTCACCCCTTTCCCTCCCGCCAGTATTTTGCTCCCTTCACCCCTTTCCCTCCCGCCAGTATTTTGCTCCCTTCACCCCTTTCCCTCCCGCCAGTATTTTGCTCCCTTCACCCCTTTCCCTCCCGCCAGTATTTTGCTCCCTTCACCCCTTTCCCTCCCGCCAGTATTTTGCTCTCTTCATCCCTTTCCCTCCCGCCAGTATTTTGCTCCCTTCATCCCTTTCCCTCCCGCCAGTATTTTGCTCCCTTCACCCCTTTCTCTCCCGCCAGTATTTTGCTCCCTTCACCCCTTTCTCTCCCGCCAGTATTTTGCTCCCTTCACCCCTTTCTCTCCCGCCAGTATTTTGCTCTCTTCATCCCTTTCTCTCCCGCCAGTATTTTGCTCCCTTCATCCCTTTCCCTCCCGCCAGTATTTTGCTCCCTTCATCCCTTTCTCTCCCGCCAGTATTTTGCTCTCTTCATCCCTTTCCCTCCCGCCAGTATTTTGCTCCCTTCATCCCTTTCCCTCCCGCCAGTATTTTGCTCCCTTCATCCCTTTCCCTCCCGCCAGTATTTTGCTCCCTTTATCCCTTTCCCTCCCGCCAGTATTTTGCTCCCTTCACCCCTTTCCCTCCCGCCAGTATTTTGCTCCCTTCACCCCTTTCCCTCCCGCCAGTATTTTGCTCCCTTCACCCCTTTCTCTCCCGCCAGTATTTTGCTCCCTTCACCCCTTTCTCTCCCGCCAGTATTTTGCTCCCTTCACCCCTTTCCCTCCCGCCAGTATTTTGCTCCCTTCACCCCTTTCTCTCCCGCCAGTATTTTGCTCCCTTCACCCCTTTCCCTCCCGCCAGTATTTTGCTCCCTTCACCCCTTTCCCTCCCGCCAGTATTTTGCTCCCTTCATCCCTTTCCCTCCCGCCAGTATTTTCAAAGACGATTGAAAAAAGAAAATGATGCTTATGTGTGATTATTCATCATTATATTCTTCCATTTCTCTCTCTCTCTCTCTCTCTCTCTCTCTCTCTCTCTCTCTCTCTCTCTCTCTCTCTCTTTTCTTTTAGTTTGGTTTTCTTTGTCCGGTTATATAATACTTTTTCTTTGGCGGTACAGGAATGCGATATGTGTGTGTGTGTGTGTGTGTGTGTGTGTGTGTGTGTGTGTGTGTGTGTGTGTGTGTGTGTGTGTGTGTGTGTCGGGGGAGGAGGGGGAGATAGGGGCATGGTGGGAGGGGGATGGATGCCCACATATTTGAATGTAAGGCATTAGGACATTTTCTGTTACACACACACACACACACACACACGCGCGCGCGCACGCACGAGCGCACACACACAGACACACAGACACACACACAGACACACAGACACACAGACACACACACACACACACACACACACACACACACACACACACACACACACACACACAACCTCGAAACATTCTCCACGGCCAGAAAATCCGTACATTGTACACTGCCTGAGGCCACGAATTCCGAACTTGTGTGAATGCAGAGCTTTGAAGAACAGTTCCTTTCCCCTCCCTTTTCCCTCTGACATTCGCCTTTGATATCTGATTTCATTGTGTTTCTCTTGCTCTGAAATAGGTGGCTGAACTCTCATTTCATGGGGTCTTCTTTTTAAGCGGTTTTTTGTTTTGGCGCTTACCTTCAGGCAGTGCTTTGTGTTGTTCAAAAACAACAGACAGAAAACTGACCATAGATAAGCTTTCAGAAACACATCGAAAGTCGTAACTACAACATTTTCTTCACTTACATTCGCGTTAAGCAAAATTTTCTAAACTGAAAAATAACACTGGATTATTTTGTTTTTCGAAAGAACGCGAACTGAATACAAGGCAATCAAAATGAATGTGTACTTTAAACAACATAAACATGTTTTGTTTTCCCCACATGAAGATCATTATAATTGACATGCGCGACTTTTTTTTTTCATCGCATGATGTCAAAATCTATCAACCTGTTATAAAATAAATGCAAGAGACCACGCTACGGCTGTGAATGTACTGAAACAATTGAGAAACATGGGGTTTATTCCAAATTAACCTCCGCTGGTTAATGAATCGCTCTAGACAATACATTCCTTCAGTTTTTTAAGCAGACACGATCCAGATATTTTCTTTTCTTTTTTGATCAAGAACAAACATCCCAACACTTTTTGAAAGGGGGGGGGGGGAGGGGGAGGGGGGGGGGGAGGGGGGAGGTGGCGGTGGTGGTCCCGGTGTCGTATAATATCTGGGAACCGTGATATCTGGGAACGCGTTCCCAGATTTCCTGAACTTCCAATCGTGAAATCTGGGAACTTTGTGAAAATCATGCCAAGAAATTAATGGGAAAAAAGTGACAAGAAGGCCAAAGATCTCAATTGCACCTAAATAAATTGTTTCCTACCTTATCTCGAAAATCCATTTTTTTTTCGTCTTCTTTCTGCCCTTCTGAGCTCTGAAAGACCACGTTCCCCCCCAAAAAAAAAAATCTGTGATATCTGGGAAGCCTTCCCAGATATCACGTTCCCAGATTTCACGCGACACCGGATTAATGACGCAGGTATTGCTTTTGTTCCCGTCAATCAAACCGTTTTTACAACACTGTCCAATTTCAACCATGCAAACACATTTTCTTTTTTGCTGTGCTATACGCCCCCCCACCCTCCCTCCCCTAAGAAAAAAAAATCACAGGTGGTACTCTGTTGCCATTTCACATCCAGCTCCACCTACAGGCATCATGCTGTCACCCCAGAACCAGCACCCCCCTGGAAGCAGTAAATGTCGGGTTGTCTTTAAGCCACTCGCCACAACAGACACAGCACTGCTGCCCAATCACCGGTGCTTTTCAGTGCTGTCTGTTCTCAACCAACATCAACAGGAAAGCACGTGCTAAGCACCCTATACTCCCGACAATAATTGCTACGTCACAGAGCTAGCGTGAATGATCGCCCAACACCCCCCACCCCCACCCCCCACCCCCTTCTCAAAGGGCCCCACCATTCAGTCAACATCAGTATGCAGTCTGGCTGGTTGTCGCTGTCTGGCCATGAAGTCCTCAGGACCTGTGCAGGGTGAGGACATGGCAGGGCAGGAGGGGCCACAGAGTTGGAGGTGTTGAGGATGGTCAGTGAAGATG
>CM065717.1:1357500-1385000 GCA_033310375.1 Conus canariensis
TACACCGTCAACACCATAGCCTACATCGTCAACACCATAGCCTACACCGTCAACTCCATAGCCCACACCGTCAACACCATAGCCTACACCGTCAACACCATAGCCCACACCGTCAACACCATAGCCCACACCGTCAATACCATAGCCCACATCGTCAACACCATAGCCTACATCGTCAACACCATAGCCCACACCGTCAACACCATAGCCTACATCGTCAACACCATAGCCCACATCGTCAACACCATAGCCCACATCGTCAACACCATAGCCCACATCGTCAACAGCATAGCCTACATCGTCAACACCATAGCCCACATCGTCAACACCAAAGCCGCCATTGTCACCACCGTGGCCAACACTGTCAACACATTATCCTACATTCTCCGCCGTGTAGTCTACATAATCTACATTTCAGTCAACACATTACCCTACATTCTCCGCCGTGTAGTCTACATAATCTACATTTCAGTCAACACATTATCCTACATTCTCCGCCGTGTAGTCTACATAATCTACATTTCAGTCAACACATTATCCTACATTCTCCGCCGTGTAGTCTACATAATCTACATTTCAGTCAACACATTATCCTACATTCTCCGCCGTGTAGTCTACATAATCTACATTTCAGTCAACACATTATCCTACATTCTCCGCCGTGTAGTCTACATAATCTACATTTCAGTCAACACATTATCCTACATTCTCCGCCGTGTAGTCTACATAATCTACATTTCAGTCAACACATTATCCTACATTCTCCGCCGTGTAGTCTACATAATCTACATTTCAGTCAACACATTATCCTACATTCTCCGCCGTGTAGTCTACATAATCTACATTTCAGTCAACCCCTTATCCTACATTCTCCGCCGTGTAGTCTACATAATCTACATTTCAGTCAACCCATTATCCTACATTCTCCGCCGTGCAGTCTACACAATCTACATTTCAGTCTAAATTGTCAACCCATTATCTTACATTCTCCGCCATGTAGTCTACACAATCTACATTTCAGTCTAAATTGTCAACCCATTATCCTACATTCTCCGCCGTGCAGTCTACACAATCTACATTTCAGTCTAAATTGTCAACCCATTATCCTAAATTCTCCGCCGTGTAGTCTACATAACCTGCATTTCAGTCAACCCATTATCCTACATTCTCTGCCGTATAGTCTACACAATCTACATTTCAGTCTAAATTGTCAACCCATTATCCTACATTCTCTGCCGTATAGTCTACACAATCTACATTTCAGTCTAAATTGTCAACCCATTATCCTACATTCTCCGCCGTGTAGTCTACATAATCTACATTTCAGTCTAACTGGTCAAGCTTGAGCCTTGACTGTGCACCATTTAGCCTATACCGTTAACACCTTAGCTTACGCTGTCAACACTTCAGTCTATGCTGTCAAAATAGTAGCCTAACTTTAGTCTACATTGTCAACCATTTAGCCTGCATTGTCAAATCTTATCTTGCTTTGTCAACATTTTAGCCTACAATGTCAACAATTTAGCCTACATTGTCCATTATTAAGTCTACATTGTCAGCGCCTCAGTCTATATTGTCAATGCCATAGCCAACATTGTCAACACATAAACTTACATTGTCGACTACATAGCCTACATTATCAACTCATTAGCTTACACCGTCAATACATTAACCTAGTTTGTAAATACAGTATCCTACATTGTTAGCCTCTTAGCCTGCAAGCATTGTTTATGTCTTGGAATACACCGACCACAGCATAGGCTACAGTGACCACAGCATAGCCTACAGTGACCACAGCATAGCATACAGTGACCACAGCATAGCCCACAGTGACCACAACATAGCCTACATGGTCACAGCATGACCTACAGTGACCACAGCATAGCCCACAGTGACCACAGCATAGCCCACAGTGACCACAGCATAGCCCACAGTGACCACAGCATAGCCTACATGGTCACATCATAGCCTACATGGTCACAGCATAGCCTACAGTGACCACAGCATAGCCAACATTGACCACAGCATAGCCCACAGTGACCACAGCATAGCTCACGGTGACCACAGCATAGCCTACAGTGACTACAGCATAGCCTACAGTGACCACAGCATATCTCACGGTGACCACAGCACAGCCTACAGTGGCCACAGCATAGCCTACATGGTCACAGCATAGGCTACAGTGACCACAGCATAGCCTACAGTGACCACAGCATAGCCTACAGTGACCACAGCATAGCCTACAGTGATTGCAGCATAGCCCAGAGTGACCACAGCATAGCCTACAGTGACCACAGCATAGCCTACTGTGACCACAGCATAGCCCACAGTGACCACAGCATAGGCTACAGTGACCACAGCATAGCGTACAGTGCCCACAGCATAGCCTACAGTGACCACGGCATGGCCTACATGGTCACATCATAGCCTACATGGTCCGCCTCACCTGTCTGTCTCTTATCCTATAGTTTATGTCCAGTTCTTAGCCTATGGTATTTATCTCTTAGCCTATACTGTCCACCTTCTAGCTCACACTGTCCACCTACTCAGTCTGCGTTGTAGCCTAAATTGTGAGTCAGAAACGAAACGTAACAATCTGACCAAACGCCAACTGCTATCAGCTGAAAGCAAACAAACAAACAAAACGAAACAAAACAAAAACATCAAGGAAATAGCAACAACAAAACCAACAACAATAACAACAACAGAGAAAGGAAGAAACACGAAAGTCAAAAGGAAAAATGTGAAACAGAAGTCATAGAAGCTGCTCAGTTCCTCCCGTGTTCTGTCAATCGGTAAAATAAAAAATGCTAGACTCCCAATCAGTGTGAGGGATATCCCGGACGACTTAATCAATGATCTAATTTTGTACATGCTGTTCTTACAAAAGAGTACAGAGGACAAATTCTGATGTCGTCTTCGGCAAATACCTGGATATAAAGGACACAGGGATGGTCTGATTCGTCATCCACTTCTTTCAATACGCATGATGTTGGACAATGTGTGTGTGTGTGTGTGTGGGGGGGGGGGGGGGGGGGTTGGGTGTGGGTGAGAGAGAGACAGACAGACAGACAGAGAGAGACAGAGACAGTACAGAGAGAGAGAGAGGAGAGAGAGAGAGAGAGGAGAGAGAGAGAGAGGAGGGAGAGAGAGAGAGAGAGAGAGAGAGAGAGAGAGAGAGAGAGAGAGAGAGAGAGATACAGACGGACAGACAGAAGACATACAGACCGACCGACCGACAGACCGACTGACAGACAGACAGAGATAACAATAACGATAATTTATTCAAGAAAAGGCCACTGCCCCATCTGAAGGGGATGAGTAATAATCAGCATAATTAAACTAGGTATTCTATCTTTCAAAACGGAGTGACTGAGGGCGGAAAATGAAGCAAAATTTAGAAAGAGAGGGGGTTAGTTACCGCCAAGGACATAGACAAAGTACAGTACACATGGAGGCACAACCAAGTACTCAAAGAGATTGTACAAGTAGTCTGGGCTAGTACCAACATCACAAAAGGGAAAATCAGGACTCCAAAAGCACCCGCAACATTCTTCACGGCAGGAGGCGGCAAATCATGGCCAAGAACAACAGTGCCACTCGGAACATGCAGGCAGAGTCTGCTGAACGGGGCAGATGACTGGGAGTGCACTGCAGACCTCCCACAATGGAAGAGTCACCCAGAGATCATCAGCAAGAGTGGCATGAGACCAGACATAGTAGTCCACTCTCAGTCAACCAAGCAGCTGATCATGATCGAGCTCACGGTGCCATATGAGAACAGAATGGAGGCAGCTCAAATCTACAAGACTGAAAAGTATACTGATCTGGCAAACAGCCTGAGGAGAGAAGGCTATCAGGTCAAAGTCCTCACTGCAGAAATTGGAGCTAGGGTGTTTGTAGGAAGGTCTGCATACAGCCTCATGAAACAGCTCTCAGTCGCAGGGAGGGAAAAAACCAGAGCCCTGAAAGCAATGGCAGAAGCGGCAGAGAGGTGTTCAAGCTGGATCTGGTCAAGGAGGAACAAAAGTGAACTTCATAAGGCTTAACTTTCCTACAAATATCAGGTGGCCCTGTGGCTCAGTGGTTAGAGTGCGAGTCATTAAGTGGAAAATGAGCATGTCCAGAGGGTCATGGGTTCGAATCCCAGCCATGGCTCGTCCCAAGATGGGAAAAAAAGGGGCAGCAGAGGGACATCCGGAGTCATGAACCGGGTGTGGCCCAACCACCCTAGAGTGTCAGGAGATAAGGGCCGAAACACTTGCTTGAAGGGGCCTCTCTTCTGAGGACTCTCTGCTGCCACGCTCTCCACGAGTTTCTTTCTACTATAGTACAGGACAAGACACAAAAGGCATTTTATCATAAATATAAACATTCACAACATAGATACAAAGCAAGATTCCTTGTAATATTATAATTTATTGATAGAAGACAAAATGACTTGAAAAGTGCTGGACTTTGATAATACTTTAATGGAATAAAATTTTGTCGCAGATCTGCCAGCACAGGGCATAAGAATACAAAACGAAGTTGACCTTGCCTACCAGATTTACACAATGGACACAACACATCCCCTTCTGTGTGGACATTGCATCTGTGACGATGCGCAGCAATACCCGAAACATCAAATCTGAATTTTGTCAGTTCCGACCTGATAAATCTATTCGTGTTCACAGACATGTCCGAGAGAGAGAGAGAGAGAGAGAGAGAGAGAGAGAGAGAGAGAGAGAGAGAGAGAGAGAGAGAGAGAAGAGGTGGTGGTCAGACGTCACAACAGTTACGACAACCTCCCACGAGAAGAGATAAAGGGGAAGACAACTGTGTGTGGCATTCAGGCAGCGGACTGGACTGCTCAGACAACTGAAGTCTCTTCACCCCCGGTTCTGGCACCATCGGCGGTTCAGTTCAGAGCACGGCCACCATCACCTCTGTAGTGGCAGAGCAAGGCGCGGGCTGTCCATCAAAGCTGAATGACAACATGATCCTTCCCTCGGCGGGAGGCGGAGGAGAGAGATGCTGGCTGTTCAGTGCGGCCTTTGATGGCCTTGCCCGCGTCTCGTCCTCATCATAAAGCGATTGGCTGATAATGATCTGGACCTGCTGCCTGTCAGCGCTCTAGACATCTAGCCTCCACAGACATTTATAGACGTCTTTGGTGAAGAACCAGTTTTGCCATCCATGAAACTAATCACCAGGTATTTCCTTCTTGCTACCAGTACAGCCGTTCTGTACACTAATCCGCCATGTAGTGTCAAAACTATATACCCGATTCAAGTATATGACTGATTTGTTCATATGTCCACTGGCAAATGAATCGTAAACTACGGCTTACTTTTACAAAGTCTTTTAAGTCATTTTCCTGAATTGCACCCCACATCACTTTCCAGATATCCCCCTCCCTTCCCAACCTTCCAGATATCCCTCTCCCTTCCCAACTTCCTTTGTTGTCATAGCATTCTACTCTACATCGTTTTCCAGATATCCCCCTCCCTTCCCAACTTCCTTTGTTGTCATAGCATTCTACTCTACATCACTTTCCAGATATACCCCTCCCTTCCCAACTTTCCAGATATACCCCTCCCTTCCCAACTTTCCAGATATACCCCTCCCTTCCCAACTTTCCAGACATACCCCTCCCTTCCCAACTTTCCAGATATACCCCTCCCTTCCCAACTTTCCAGATATACCCCTCCCTTCCCAACTTTCCAGATATACCCCTCCCTTCCCAACTTTCCAGATATCCCCCTCCCTTCCCAACTTCCTTTGTTGTCATAGCATTCTACTCTACATCACTTTCCAGATATACCCCTCCCTTCCCAACTTTCCAGATATACCCCTCCCTTCCCAACTTTCCAGATATCCCCCTCCCTTCCCAACTTTCCAGATATCCCCCTCCCTTCCCAACTTCCTTTGTTGTCATAACATTCTAATTTGAAAATCATCATTTCAATTACATGCCTACAGTCAAGTCCATGTTGAACTGGACTACACACAACATTCCTTCCTTCCCTCACGGGCCTTCCTTCCCAATTCACTGATTTACCCATACATTGATCCCTGTCTTATGCCTTTGCCATCGGGATCAGCCTCTTTCCTGACACCGTACACCTCTTAGCCTTCACTGAACACAACTTAGCCTATATTATGCGTGAGAAGCGAAGTGTGGCAGTCAATCGACGATCTTACCACCTAAAAAAGTTTCACCAAAGTTAATGGGATCTGTGAAATAATTTTTTTAATGTTCGGTGATTTTCTTTTTTTTCTCAGCTAGGAAAAAGATCAGCATAAACGTATCCTGAAACATCAAATCAGTGTGAGAGCTTTGCTATGACTAATTCTTATCAGGCGTGGAATGGGTTCCTAAGAATGTTTTTTTTCTCCAGAACTGACTGACGATGCAAAGCGGCTAGCTGACGGCGTGAAGCCCTAACCTGGCAGGGGGGTTCGTGGTCATGATCCCCCTCCCTCCGATGAATTAAATCAAAAGAAGTCGGGTGCAGTCTGGTGCAGTCTGAGCCAAAGAGTTATCGCTGTACACCCGACCCAAATGCTATTCAGGAAGCCATGAAAAATGTAAAAAGAAACAGTAACAACAACAACAACAACAAAACTGACTCATATATAGGGCGAACATTCGATGGTACCATGAAGAAAACCAAACAGAGAGTTCGTGATTAACAGATTTTTTTAAATTAGTTCATTCAAACAGTATCATGACCTACAGCGATGAAAATTTTGTGATGTCCTTTATGTCCTTTAAAGACCTTTTTTAGGGGAAGGGATGGGCAGAACCCCGAGACCCCCTCCCCACCCCACCCCTCCCCATCGCCCCTTTCACTTGGATGTGTAGGACACCTGCTGTTCTGATTTGTAATTACCAGTTTCTTTCAACTTGCAAATGCAGGCAAAACATTTTTGGTCATATGAAGTTATGAGAGGTTAGGTAGCTGTGGGGAGAGAGAGAGAGAGAGAGAGAGAGAGAGAGAGAGAGAGAGAGAAGAGGACAGAGACAGAGACAGAGACAGAGACAGAGACAGAGAGAAGACAGACAGACGGTAAGAGAGACAGAGAGAGGGGCGGGGGGGGGGGGGGGGGCGGCGAGCGAGCGAGCGAGCGAGCGAGAGAGAGAGAGAGAGAAGACAGACAGACAGACAGACAGACAGACAGACAGACAGACAGACAGAGAGAAGACATACAGACGGTAAGAGAGACAGAGAGAGAGGGGGAAGAGACAGAGACAGAGAGAGAGAGAGAGAAAGAGAGAGAGAGAGAAAGAAAGAAAGAGAGAGAGAGAGGGAGAAAGAAAAGTAAGAGAGAGAGAGACATAGAGAGAGAGAGAGAGAGAGAGAGAGAGAGAGAGAGAAGAGAGAGAGAGAGAGAGAGAGACAAGACACGAACAGAGAGAACGAACGAACGAACGAAGGAACAAATCTTTTTTAATGAGGGATAAAGAATAAGCACAATACAGGCTTTTTTACATCTTGCCCTCGATGAAGCAGAAAAAATAATGACAATATGTGACTTCAAAATCAACGAACCATCTAGATAGTGAAAAGAATATTAGCCTGAAATACAAAAGGCAATCCAAAAATATGACAGTCAACTTTTCACACACACACACACACACACACACACACACACACACACACACACACACACACACACACACACACACACACACACACACACACACATACACACACAAAGAGAAAGAGAAAACAACTTTGCAAATACATTCAACAACAACAAAAATAGAAGAAGAAGAAGAAGAAGAAGAAGAAGAAGAAGAAGAAGAAGAAGAAGAAGAAGAAGAAGAAGAAGAAGAAGAAGGAGAGAAACGAAGGACGTCATTGAGAGGTGGACAGGTGAACAGTATGTCATGACAAGATATAGAGAAGGGGTAACGAAGGAACACAAATGAACATTCAAATACATTTAAACATCATTTGTACTTGAATCCATACAATAATTTTGAAAACGTATAAAGAAGGTTACATGATGTTATCATTAGTCACACTGTTTAGGAAGCGTTGCATCAGATATGAGAAGTATTGTTTTTTGAAAACGTTTAGACTAGAAATTACATGAAATGAAGACACTAGGTCATTCCACAAACAACCACCGGAGTAAATGAGGCTAGATTAAAAAGATCAATCCTCGGTTGGGGTATCTGAATCTTTCTGACATTGCGAATCAGGTTCGTTTTAAATTTGTTTTTCAAAGTTGGTGGTGCATGATTGGACATGATCTTAAACATGAAAATTGCTTTGAGAGAGAGAGAGAGAGAGAGAGAGGGAGGAGGAGGGGAGAGAGAGAGAGGTGGTGGTGATGGTGGCGGAGGTGAGGGTCAAGCGTGGCTGGGCCAAGGAAGAAGTTATGACAACCTCCCATGGGCAGAGTAAAGCCACAACAGATGGGCGGCATTCAGGAATGGGACAGGACTGCTCAGACACTTGTTTTCTCTGGAACCCGATCGGGCAGCATCAGCCTTCCGGTTCAGAGCTGGCAGACCTCACCTCTGCTCCCCACTGGCCAAAGAGGGGCTGTCCATCAAACGATGCCTTGTGCAGATGACAACATGATCCTTTGCACGGCGGGAGGCGGAGGAGCGAGATGCCGGCTGTTTGATGGCCTTGCCCCCTTCCTCATCTTAAAGCGATTGGTTGATAATGATCTGGGCCTGGCTGCCCGTCACCACGCCAGCGGCAACACTATCCATCATTCTGCCTCTGGCCAAAAGACAGGTCCTCCTCCCTCCGCCCCAACGGAAAGAAACAGTTTTACGGACCGTGAGGTCATTCTCTCTCTCTCTCTCTCTCTCTCTCTCTCTCTCTCTCTCTCTCTCTCTCTCTCTCTCTCTCTCTCTCTCTCTCTCTCCTTGCCTCGCTCCACAGCGTCCATTCATACACGTTGCCGACTTGTTCACTAAGTCTCCACATATCTCCCTTCTGATTTTGTGGACACAGCCATCTTTATAAAGCGTATCAGTTCTGGTCATACATCCATGAGTGGAGGATGACATTTTTGTCGTCAGGCATTGGCACATCTATTTAGTTCTGTCTGACTTTTTGTTCACCCTTGAACATCGTTGGTAATAATGCTGGTGACGGACTGTTATTTTGTTCTTCTTACCATGCTCTCTCATCACTGCTCGTGTTCCTGTAATGTCAGTCCCGTGACAACAATCCAATCCCCATCTCCTTTTCTCTTTCTTGCCGTCTCTTCACTTCTGTTTAGCCTGTCTCCGGTATTAAAACATCCATCATTAGCAAAGATTGATGACTTCTGTAATGCTTTCAATCGATTTGAATTCTAACCCATAGCATAAAAAGCAAGGTGAATTTCTCTTTCATTGTATTAGTTCTACCTTTTCTTCAGTCAATTTAAATGTTTGTCTTAATCGCCGAAGACCCTAGTGTCGAAATGTGTTGCGTCTGTCATGCAGTTTGTTCGTTCCGTTTGTCTGGTGGGCTAGTTATCCCCTTGCTCCATGTCTCAGCTGCAATTACTCAACGTTTGACCTGCCATGTAACTGACTTTTGAATGCATGGCCATTTGAACCAACCAGATTTCAGATATTGATAACCTCCCTCCTCCTATCTCTCTCCTCTCTCTCTCTCTCTCTCCTCTCTGTGTGTGTGTGTGTGTGTGTGTGTGTGTGTGTGTGTGTGTGTGTGTGTGTGTGTGTGTGAGGTGTGCCTGCGTTCGTGCGGTTGATAAATCTGATGGAAGATTGCCAAATGTATGTATGTGTGATGGTGGGATGGTGGTGGTATAGTGGGGTGGGGTGGTAATAGTGAGGTGGGTGGGATGGTGGTGGTATAGTGGCGGTGGGTGTAAAATAAGTGGGCTGGATGTGTGGTAATAGTGTGGTGGTGTGGTAAATAGAAGTGGTACAATGGTGTACTAGAGTGGGCTGGGATGGTGGTGGTAATAGTGGCGGTGGTGGCGGTAATAGAAGTGGTGATGTGGTGCTACTAGAGGTGGGCTGGGATGGTGGTGGTAATAGTGGCGGTGGTGGCGGTAATAGAAGTGGTGATGGTGGTGCTACTAGAGGTGGGCTGGGTGTGGTGGTAATAGTGGCGGTGGTGGCGGTAATAGAAGTGGTGATGGTGGTGCTACTAGAGGTGGGCTGGGATGGTGGTGGTAATAGTGGCGGTGGTGGTGGTAATAGAAGTGGTGATGGTGGTGCTACTAGAGGTGGGCTGGGATGGTGGTGGTAATAGTGGCGGTGGTGGTGGTAATAGTAAGTGGGCTGGATGGTGGTGGTAATAGTGGCGGTGGTGGTAATGAAGGTGATGGTGGTGTATAGAGGTGGTGGATGGTGGTAATAGTAGCGGTGGGGGTGGAATAGTGGCGGTGGTCGTGGTAATAGTAGTGGTGATGGTGGTAATAGTAGCGGTGGGGGTGCAATAGTGGGGTGGTCGTGGTAATAGTAGTGGTGATGGTGGTAATAGTGGCGGTGGGGGTGGAATAGTGAGTGGAGGAGGTAGTGAAACGCCCACCCCTCCCTCGTCATTTGATTGTCTTGATTTTTATGAATGTGCACAGGCGTAGAGTTATTTATATGTGACAGCGAAGTATTTTTATGAATGTGCACAAGCGTAGAGTTATATTTTGTGAGGCCTTTAGAACCCTCTGTATGAGATGGAGATGTACATTCATGTTATTATCATTATGATCATCATTACTGGTGAATGGTAGTCGGCTCCCTCACGGGGAGTCGTTTGGTAAACATTACCCCCCCCCCACACACACACACACACACACCTCACCTCTCCAGCGCAAATATTTGTATCTTGACATTATTTAAAAAAGTTTATATGAGCTTGATAGAATGTTGACTAATCTGGACAACACTTAGCTGACCTTGACCCTGAAGGCTGGCTCTGACCCTGTGCCATCCGCTTGTAGAATTCCTTCCCTCTAAATGCCTTGGCCTCCAGAATTCCTTCCCTCTAAATGCCTAGGCCTCCCAGTCCCAGCCATCTGCTTATAGAATTCCTTCTCTCTAAATGCCTAGGTCTCCCAGTCCCAGCCATCTGCTTATAGAATTCCTTCCCTCTAAATGCCTTGGCCTCCAGAATTCCTTCCCTCTAAATGCCTTGGCCTCCAGAATTCCTTCCCTCTAAATGCCTAGGCCTCCCAGTCCCAGCCATCTGCTTATAGAATTCCTTCCCTCTAAATGCCTTGGTCTCCCAGTACCAGCCATCTGCTTATAGAATTCCTTCCCTCTAAATGCCTTGGCCTCCCAGTCCCAGCCATCTGCTTACAGAATTCCTTCCCTCTAAATGCCTAGGCCTCCCAGTCCCAGCCATCTGCTTATAGAATTCTTTCTCTCTAAATGCCTTGGCCTCACAGTCCCAGCCATCTGCTTATAGAATTCCTTCTCTCTAAATGCCTAGGCCTCCCAGTCCCAGCCATCTGCTTGTAGAATTCCTTCTCTCTAAATGCCTAGGCCTCCAGAATCCCGTCCCTCTAAATGCCTAGGTCTCCCAGGCCCAACGGTTCCAGTCCTCGCTTGTAGAATTCCTTCTCTCTAAATGCCTAGGCCTCCAGTCCCAGCCGTCCCAGTCATCGCTTGTAGAATTCCTTCTCTCTAAATGCCTAGGCCTCCAGAATTCCTTCTCTCTAAATGCCTAGGCCTCCAGAATCCCTTCCCTCTAAATGCCTAGGCCTCCCAGTCCCAGCCGTCCCAGTCATCGCTTGTAGAATTCCTTCTCTCTAAATGCCTAGGCCTCCAGAATTCCTTCTCTCTAAATGCCTAGGCCTCCAGAATCCCTTCCCTCTAAATGCCTAGGCCTCCCAGTCCCAGCCGTTCCAGTCATCGCTTGTAGAATTCCTTCTCTCTAAATGCCTAGGCCTCCAGAATTCCTTCCCTTTAATGCCTAGGCCTCCAGAATTCCTTCCCTCTAAATGCCTAGGCCTCCATAATTCCTTCCCTCTAAATGCCTAGGCCTCCCAGTCCCAGCCATCTGCTTGTAGAATTTCTTCCATCTAAATGCCTAGGCCTCCTAGTCCCAGCCGTCCCTGTCATCGCTTGTAGAATTCCTTCTCTCTAAATGCCTAGGCCTCCAGAATTCCTTCTCTCTAAATGCCTAGGCCTCCAGAATTCCTTCCCTCTAAATGCCTAGGCCTCCAGAATTCCTCCCTCTAAATGCCTTGGCCTCCAGAAGTCCTTCCCTCTAAATGCTAGGCCTCCAGAATTCCTTCCCTCTAAATGCCTAGGCCTCCAGAAGTCCTTCCCTCTAAATGCCTAGGCCTCCAGAAGTCCTTCCCTCTAATGCCTAGGCCTCCAGAAGTCCTTCCCTCTAAATGCCTAGGCCTCCAGAATTCCTTCTCTCTAAATACCTAGGCCTCCAGAATTCCTTCTCTCTAAATACCTAGGCCTCCAGAATTCCTTCCCTCTAAATGCCTAGGCCTCCAGAATTCCTTCCCTCTAAATGCCTAGGCCTCCAGAATTCCTTCCTCTAATGCCTAGGCCTCCAGTCCCAGCCATCTGCTTGTAGAATTCCTTCCCTCTAAATGCCTAGGCCTCCAGAATTCCTTCCCTCTAAATGCCTAGGCCTCCAGAATTCCTTCCCTCTAAATGCCTAGGCCTCCAGAAGTCCTTCCTCTAAATGCCTAGGCCTCCAGAATTCCTTCCCTCTAAATGCCTAGTCCTCCCAGTCCCAGCCATCTGCTTGTAGAATTCCTTCCCTCTAAATGCCTAGGCCTCCCAGTCCCAGCCGTCCCAGTCATCGCTGAAGGTTGGTGAGCGATAGGGTCTCTCATAGAAACCATCTTCTCCTTTCCCTTTGTTTTGGTGTTGATGGTCAGCGTGTGTCTCACGCGTTGTAGAAGATAGTTCTAAACAACGATGGGACTGTCTGGCGACCCTGAAGAAGAAGTAGGAAACTCGCACAGCCAGAGTCCCCATGCTGGCGTCTTCGTCATGGTAGCTCTTTGGTCACGGTGCTGGTGGACTGATCGGCTCTGCCCGAACGCACGGTTCTCGTCACAGACTTCCATGGAACATGGCTGACATTCTAACCGAGTGTTGTTTCCTGTGTAGCCACATCACCACAGTGTAGCCTTAGTAGCACTGTGCTGTCTGATTACTACAGTGCAATCTGATCAGTGATTTGCAGCTCTGGTCGCTAGCCCTGTCACTATTTAAAAAGCGTTATCACTACAGAGAAGTCACACCACTACTTGGCCACCTTACCACCAACGGGTAGGCTTATCACTAATGAGTGGCCGTATTGCTCCTGTGTAGCCTGACCACTTCTGTCTACACGTCACGAGTAACCGCATCACCACAGGGTAGCCTGAATTCTATTTTGCGGTGCTACCAACGTAGTCTTATCTCCACAGTTGTAGCACTATCAAAAATACAATGTAACCTTGATACCGCTGACGGCATACTAACGTAGCCTTATCTCCACAGTTGTAGCCCTATCAAAAATACTTTGTAACCTTGTTACCGCTGACGGCATACTAACGTAGCCTTATCTCCACAGTTGTAGCGCTATCAAAAATACAATGTAACCTTGTTACCGCTGACGGCATACAGCAAAATACTCACAGAACGACATTCTGTGTGAGACATAATTCTGTTACGGCGCCTAAATGCGGGTCTTGGATTTGTCGTGTCAACACCGGGCAGTAGTACCCCGGCCATCATACAAACATAAACGAGGGCCAGGATGGAGAGGGACAAGGGGTAGCGTGAGGTCGCTGGGGGCAGGGGGGAGGCGGGGCGAGGAGCGAATGGGTATGAGGAAGGAAGGGAGCGGGGTTGGGGTGGGGGTGGAGAAAGAAGGAAAAAAAAAGCCCCTGAGTGGCCACAGTAAAAGTTGTAGCAGCATTTAGTAAAAGCAACAGCAGCGGAAGTAGCAACACCACTTAAAGAAATCAGATATTGTATGTAGCAGCAGCAGCAGCAGCAGCAACAACAGCAGCAACATCAGCAGTTGCACAGATACACCAGCAGCAGCAGCGGCAGCTTTAGCTGTGAACTGCGGTTTAGCATGTACCAATCGCACGGAAGTTCACAGAATTGGGGCGATCACGTGACCCGACACGTCTATTGAGTTCTATACATGAAAGAGGTAGACGTGACAGACAATGCCGAAGTCGAACCAACCTAGCCTCTGAGTGACAGACAATGCCGAAGTTGAACCAACCTAGCCTCTGAGTGAAAGACAATGCTGAAGTTGAATCAACCTAGCCTCTGAGTCACAAAGACAATGCCGAAGTTGAACCAACCTAGCCTCTGAGTGAAAGACAATGCCGAAGTTGAATCAACCTAGCCTCTGAGTCACAAAGACAATGCCGAAGTTGAACCAACCTAGCCTCTGAGTCACAAGACATGCTGAGTTGAACCAACCCGGCCTGATGAAAGACAAGCCGAGTTGAATCAACCTAGCCTCTGAGTCACAAGGACAATGCGAAGTTGAACCAAGACCTAGGCTCTGAGACAAAGAACAATGCTGAAGTTGAACCAACCTAGCCTCTGAGTCACAAAGACAATGCCGAAGTTGAACCAACCTAGACTCTGAGCACAAAGACAATGCCGAAGTGACCCAACCTAGCCTCTGAGTGAAAGACAATGCTGAAGTTGAACTCACCTAGCCTCAGAGTTCACAAAGGACAATGCCGAAGTTGAATTCATACTAGACCTCTGAGTGAAAGACAATGCCGAAGTTGAACCAACCTAGCCTCTGAGTCACAAGACAATCGCCGAAGTGAATCAACCTAGCTCTGAGTCAAAAGACAATGCGAAGTTGAACCAACCTAGCCTCTGAGTCACAAAGACAATGCCGAAGTTGAACCAACCTAGCCTCTGAGTCACAAAGACAATGCCGAAGTTGAACCCAACCTAGCCTCTGAGTGAAAGACAATGCTGAAGTTGAACCAACCTAGTCTCTGAGTCACCTAATTAACACTGGAAATCTAGCTCATCTTGGATACTGACAAGATAAATGGTGTCTTTGAGGCCTTGGGGAGTCTAAAGAGAAATCTGTTCAAATCATGAACCACCGCTATTCCCCTCCCCCCCCCCCCCCCCCCCAACACACACCCACAGACAGCATCGTACTCTGACTGGTGCATGAAAACTTAGAACTGTCACTCTCGAGCAGCTAAAGCCACAGTTTGAAACACCATCGTTTAACAGCCATTCCCGTCTTTTTACCCAAAGATACCTTAAAAAAATGCAAGCCTGTAAACGTTCAGAAGACCGGACAGAACAGCGGGAGAAGATCAAGACGGAGTGGTGAAAGATGGGACGAACGGCGGAAACAAAAAAAAAAAGAAAAAAAAAAAAAAGGGCGAAGAATGAGGAGGGAAGGAAGGTAGGTAGATGGAAGGAGGGTGGGCGGGGTGGGATGGGATGGGTGTATGAAGGTGTACAGCGGAAGGGAGATAACTCCATGGCGCGTGCCCTCCAGATGATCCCGATGATCTGGCTGTCCTAACCTCTCTCTTCGCCCGGCCCCTGGGGTCAGCCACGTGATGCCTCAGTGCGCCGGCAACGGTGCGGAAGGGAGATGTGGGAGAGATGGAGGAGGAGGAGGAGGATGACGGGGCAGGAGGAGGAGGAGAACGAGGGACGGACTTTGAGAGAGAGAGAGAGAGAGAGAGAGAGAGAGAGAGTACTCTGGACATCAATTTGAATGTGTGTGTGTGCGTGTGTGCGTGCGTGGTGTGTGTGTGTGTGTGTGTGTGTGTGTGTGTGTGTGTGTGTGTGTGTGTGTGTGTGTGTGTGTGTGTGTGTGTGAATTATTAAAGCGCGCACGCACAAACGCACGCTCAACTCTTCTGTGTTTTCTTTGTTTTTTTTTTGTGCTTGTTAATTATCTCTCATTATACGCACACGCATGTGCGTGTGTGTTTGATCCCAAATCTAACTTTCCCTTTTCAATATTGAACACTTCCTGGTTAAATGTCAAGCTCTTTCCTTTGTTCTTAAACTCTGTTTTTCTTCCGCCTATGTACTTTTTACGTTTCTTATTGAGGAGAATCTCTCTTGAACATAATAACTGTAAAACAAATTAAAAAAAAATGTCTGTGCATACACCCAGAACTCAGGTCGCAACGCGTACATATGTAACGGAAATCACGTATGACCAAAACAACGGAATGATGAAGATAAAATGTAAAATAATTGATACACCTGGAACGAAAAGAAAAGAGTAAAAGCAAGAAGGGAAAGAGAGAGAGGAGAAAAAAAGAGAAGAAATTGAGCCGATGGGTCTGTTAGACCCCTTGCACTGTTATTTACTATTCTGATCCCGTTTCTTGACCTTGGCCGGCGGGTGATTTATTGTTGTTGGTATCCCTCCCTCTCTCTCCTTCCTGCCGCTCGGTAGCGGACAACGGACTGACATGTACAAGAGAGAAATATTTACAGTGCCGTAGGACTTGGGTACGTGGGGAAGTTAATCGGAGCGGTGGGAGGGGAGGGGGAGGGAAGGGGGAGGGAATCTATGGGTGTACACTCGCGTCTAAAGACGACACTAGCCGTTTCCCTCGGGGAAATAACTATCATCCATGAGGAGAATAGCTGACAGATGGAAGACAGTTACTGTCTTAAGATCACAACTACTTTCCTAAGGATCGCAACTGTTTCCTATGATTTTCCTGAAGAGAGTAACAATTTTCCTTGGGGATCATAATTCTTTTCGCTAGTTTCATTGAGATAATAACTGTTATCCTTGTTTTCCTAGATCGAATGTTCCTTGTTTTCCTGAAGAGTACATTTCCTGGATCATAATCTTTTCGCTATTCATTGAGATAATAACGTTATCCTGTTTCCTGGGAGAGAATATTCCTCATCCTTGAATCACAATTTCCCTTATTTTCATTGGGATCATAACTGTTATCCTTGTGTTCCCGAGGACATCAGGTAGTTTCACAAGAAAACAAAAGCGTCCTTAGCGGGAAAAAACAGTTATGCTCGCTGTTCATAAAAAGAGGGGCGGGAAAAACAGCTATGCTCGCTGTTCATAAAGAGAAGGGCGGGAAAAACAGCTATGCTCGCTGTTCATAAAAAGAAGGACGGGAAAAGCAGCTATGCTCGCTGTTCATAAAGAGAAGGGCGAATGGAGTCAGCAAAATGACGGAAACAGTTGTGATTCCTATGATCATAATAGTTCTCGTAATTTTGTCGTTTTTCTCAAGGATGATAACTGTTTTCCCGCAGAAATGGGGAATATAGTTGTGATCGTTAGAGATTATATCGGTAATAACTGTTTTCTTTGGGGAAATAGGGGAAACACATGTGATTCTTAGGGACAACTGGGAACACGGCTATCATCCGTAGGAAAACAGTTGTAATCCTCAGAGTGACAGCTTCATCCCCTTGTCCTGAAGAAGGATAGCCTTTTTTTCCTGGGATTACAGCTATTATCGGCTTCTGAAGCTACTATGCTCCCATAGCATCGGTTAGTTATCGGTCATTTCGGACTGAACACACTAACTAGCTTTGTGAAGGTATCTGCATGAAATAGTAGGCCCACGCATCATGTGTATACTGCCACTCTCTGCTATACATCCACGAACGACACGGTAGTAATGGAAACCACGTGACAAAGGTAATCTGAACGAGGGATGGTTGCAGCGCACCTTGGTTCTGCAAGGTCTTCCTGCTCTCTCTTGATCTGTAGACATGCTCTCTCTCTCTCTCTCTCTCTCTCTCTCTCTCTCTCTCTCTCTCTCTCTCTCTCTCTCTCTCTCTCTCTCTGTCCTTGTCTCCCTCCCTCCTTCTCTCTCCCCTCTTCTTCTATCTGTGTGTCCCTTCCCTTCTCACCCCCCCCCTCTCTCTCTCGCTTTCTGTGTCTCTGTCTGTCTCTCTGTCTGATCTCTGTCCGTCTGTCTGTTTATCTCTCTCACTCTGTTTCGCTTCCTCGTGTTCACTCTTGAACTTATTTAATTGCACTGTGCTTTTTACAGTCGAAGTGCTTATTCTTCGTAAGTATCATTTATAGTTTGATAATGTGCCTCGCCCCCACGCGCGCGCGCGCACACACACACACACACACACACACACACACACACGTACACACGCACGCACGCACGCACGCACACACACACACACACACACACACACACACACACACACACACACACACACACACACACACACACACACACACACAACCAGAACGTACGTATGCACGGACGTGCATGAAGAAAAAATCGGAAGGCTGTGATCGATTCAAATGAAGAGGCTGTTCATCTGTATTTTAGCTAAATCGAAATCTGAACAGAAAGTCTCGTGACTCCCATAGTAATCGCCTTCACTTACCATGTCACAGAGTAGCTCAATGATCAGCTGAATTAATAGTGTGTTCAAATACGTGAAGACCAAAGTTTTAAAGGATACATTCATAAACAAACAGAAAATTAGAAAGTAGCCTGTCCACCATTTTTTCAAACCAAGCGAGAAAGTGGGGCCAGGTGGACCATGTATATAATACACATAGACAAGTACATTTCCAATGAGGATGAATGAACAAATGTATATAATACACATAGACAAGTACATTTCCAATGAGGATGAATGAACAAATGTATATAATACACATAGACAAGTACATTTCCAATGAGGATGAATGAACAAATGTATATAATACACATAGACAAGTACATTTCCAATGAGGATGAATGAACAAATGTATATAATACACATAGACAAGTACATTTCCAATGAGGATGAATGAACAAATGTATATAATACACATAGACAAGTACATTTCCAATGAGGATGAATGAACAAATGTATATAATACACATAGACAAGTACATTTCCAATGAGGATGAATGAACAAATGTATATAATACACATAGACAAGTACATTTCCAATGAGGATGAATGAACAAATGAACAGACAAATCCTAAAACGCTAAGAACACCTGCACGATGTTCGTGTGGTGCGGCACAGACACACTCCACCACTAACTGACAGCACTGGCGTTGTTATAAAACAGGGACCCCCCTTGGAGGGTCACGCCAAACAATATTACAAACATGCAAGCGACAACCAGAGTTATTCCTCTTTGAACCCTGTGTAGGCACAGAAAACCCGAACTGGTGAACAAGTCTCCAACACAAGAAATAACCATATCTGACGCACCAGGTTTAGAGAGACACACAAATACGTACGTAGAACACAACTTGCTGAACACGTCTGAAACACAAGACTACACGTATCACTTGAACAAATCAGTGTTAGAAAGACATTTATGACCCAGGTATTGTTTTCTTGTTTGATAAATTTATCTAGTTGCAAAGCGAGAGGACTGCAGGCGGAAATCTAAACAAATCTTAAATAAATGTTAGCGAACCGCCCAGAGAACGTGGACAAACGAGTCACAAGACGAAACACAACTAGTTTCGACCTCTTAGGTCTTCATCAGGTGAGACATTAACGAATATTCGTTAATGTCTCACCTGATGAAGACCTAAGAGGTCGAAACTAGTTGTGTTTCGTCTTGTGACTCGTTTGTCCACGTTCTCTGGGCGGTTCGCTAACATTTATTTAAGATTTGATAAATTTAGTTAAATTGAATCCTCCCCCCTCCCCCCTTATTTGGACGTTAAGTTATGACAGAATGGCACATATTTTTCCTTCCTGTGAAATTGAGGTAAATTTTTTTGGTGACAGACATTTTGGGGCATGCGTTGATAAAGTGAAATTTAATGTTCTGTTACATTCACATCTGTACAGAATCTATCCTCTCTGCGAGTATATTCTTTCATGCCTAGTTCACGACCTCTTGTTCACACAACGCAAAGAAATCGAGATAAATACTCTGACCGCCATTTTCGCCATAATTTCTAAGATTCAAAATTTAGAAAGAGAGGGGGTTAGTTACCGCCAAGGACATAGACAAAGTACAGGACATGACCCAGTGCATTTCGACCTCTTGGGTCTTCTTCAGGCAAAACCAAATAACGTTTAGGACAGTGAAAACGAAGAACGAGAAACCACTTATCTTCTCATATTCAGCGCACGACCAAAATGGCCGCCGGACGGTTTCCACTGTCCTAAATGTTATTTGTTTTTGCCTGTTTTCACTGTCCTAAACGTTATTTGTTTTTGCTTGAAGAAGACCTAACAGGTCGAAATGCACTGTGTCTTGTCATGTACTTTGTTTGTCTATGTCCTTGGCGGTAACTAACCCCCTCTCTTTCTAAATTTTGCTTCATTTTCCGCCCTCAGTCACTCCGTGTTGAAACTTGAATTCTAAGATTCAGTTCACTAAAGCCTGCCCGTAACTGGACTGTCATCTTTCCGCCAGTGAGGGTATGCTTTCACCCACGCGTGTTGACTGGTTTGTCTGTTAGCAAGATTATGCAAACACCGTATCGATTTCAACAAAACTTGGAGAAAAGACTGACTATGGCCGAGGAACGAATCCTTTGAAATTTGGTGGTGCGGATCCGTTGGGTCGATAGGATTTAAGGAGGTGGGGGGGGGGGTGGGGATCCAGAATCTGTTTGATCTTGGCAGAGGTCTGCGCACGCCCGAGTGTCTTGGTTGTAGATGTTTCTTTTGACTTCAGTTCCAAATCATCCACAGAGGGGCGTGGCAGTGATTCGGAAACCGAGAGAAATCCATTCATTTGTGGAGAACAAAGAAATACTTTGAAAATATCTTGACAGATTGTCTCACATCACTGGTGGAAGGTCAACATCAGTACATGACTCACTTCAGGGGGCTTAACTTATACTGAATGCTGACTTCTTTTGTGAACACTTACAAGAAAAAGGGGTGCAAACAACACCACAAAAGCAGCCATACACAAAGTTTCAAAGATGAATAGACGATGACTGGAACTCTGCATGGGAGGTAATCACTGTTGCTCGATACGTTAGCATTACAGTCCAATCAGAGCTCCATACGTTAGCATTACAGTCCAATCAGAGCTCCATATGTTAGCATAACAGTCCAATCAGAGCTTGATACGTTAGCATAACAGTCCAATCAGAGCTCGATACGTTAGCATAACAGTCCAATCAGAGCTCGATACGTTAGCATAACAGTCCAATCAGAGCTCGATACGTTAGCATAACAGTCCAATCAGAGCTCCATACGTTAGCATAACAGTCCAATCAGAGCTCCATACGTTAGCATTATTGTCCAATCAGAGCTCGATACGTTAGCATAACAGTCCAATCAGAGCTCCATACGTTAGCATAACAGTCCAATCAGAGCTCCATACGTTAGCATAACAGTCCAATCAGAGAGAGAAAACGCCAAAACGTGGTGTGAAACGGCGCAACAGATGGTCGATATCTCAATCGTCACCTGGCGTGCGT
Source organism: Conus canariensis (assembly GCA_033310375.1). NCBI lineage: Eukaryota > Metazoa > Mollusca > Gastropoda > Neogastropoda > Conidae > Conus > Conus canariensis. Next base: position 1,378,811 of record CM065717.1, read on the forward strand.
TTCAAATCAAATATTGGACTCTCTAGATCCAGTTGCTTGACCCGTCAACTGAGAAACGGTGACTCCCTGTGCAACGAAAAGACTGACATTATCTTCCCCTGACTTTTCCTGCCTCGGAATAGGTCTCATGAGGTTCTCATCACAAGGAAGATTACAGAACTTGGCCCGTCACATAGCCCCACTCAAACAGTAATCTATGTTAAATAAAAAAGACAAAAAGAGCAAGAGATGAAGAAAACAAACAAAATGAACAAACAGACAACAACGATTGCACAACCTTATTGCCAATTCAGCCTTTTCTTGGGATTAAAATCCACTCAGTCTTCAATACAAGACAAGCTAAACGTTGTCTTTATGGCCTAGGATATGGGTCAGGCGTATTAGGATAAGAAACTTGTTCTGAACGTGTTCGCTGTTATTTTTTTTTCTCTCATGCACATTAACCAACGACCTCTTTTTCGTGCATGAAATGACAGGAATTATCACTGGCACACTTTCCTACAGTGTGACGCAATAACGCTGACATAAAAAAAGCTGACAACTAATGACGTATTTAGGCAAAAAATGTGCACGGTTATGTGTGTGTGTGATAGTCGTAAACAAGTGTCCCTTTCTATATGCAGACATGCAGATAGTCTTCCCTTCCTAGTCGCCAATAAAGTCAGAGGACTGTGTTGTGTGACTTTGTGAACATTCTCAAGCTAAAAAAAGAAAAAAAAATCCATTACTTGCCATGAATACTATGACATATAAAACCAGACAAATGCCAGGAAGCACCGGTATGTCTAACTGAGCAACGATGCAACGATATTTGTACGCACTAGCTACAAATTAAAGCATGGACACCAGGAAACAAATCTGAAAAAAAAAACCTCTAGTAAGCAATCAATCAATTTTTCCAGTCATGGACGATCAGACCATCAAGCTGTTATGTCAGTTCTAAAAACGAACCAGGTACGGGTGGAAGCGAAAAAGATATGGGGGAAAATTGTAAAAAATAAAAAAAGGGAACATGGTAGAACAAAAAATCAAGAAAGAATCAAAACAAACAAGCAAACAAAGAAGAAGAAGAAGAAGAAGAAGAAGAAAAGAAAAAAAAAAAGAATTCTCGGTGAACGGCATGGAGCTGAGCCCCCCCCCCCCCCCCCACCCCGCCCTCTTCCCTTCGTTTCCTCTCCCCACCCTCCAGACTTCCCTTCCTTCTTCCCACCTCCCCCAAGCATTAGGCAAAAGTGCTCTTGTCTTTAACTGCTAATATGCAGTTTTTGAATTTAACGAACCTTTATTCCATCATTCATTCATTTATTCCTTTCCATTATTTATTTACGTATTGTTTTTCTTCCTTCGGTTTTTTTTTTCTGGTTGTACTCTTTTCAGCAAACTGTGTTCTGGTCCAGTGAGCACTCACACCACATTGGGAAGAATGCTGTTGTATTCTTTTCAGCAAACTGAACTCTTTCCAAATCCACTGAGCACTCACACCACATTGGGAAGAACGCTGTTGTATTCTTTTCAGCAAACTGAACTCTTTCCAAATCCACTGAGCACTCACACCACATTGGAAAGAATGCTGTTGTATTCTTTTCAGCAAACTGAACTCTTTCCTAGTCCAGTGAGCACTCACACCACATTGGGAAGAATGCTGTTGTATTCTTTTCAGCAAACTGAACTCTTTCCTAGTCCAGTGAGCACTCACACCACATTGGGAAGAATGCTGTTGTATTCTTTTCAGCAAACTGAACTCTTTCCTAGTCCAGTGAGCACTCACACCACATTGGGAAGAATGCTGTTGTATTCTTTTCAGCAAACTGAACTCTTTCCTAGTCCATGAGCACTCACACCACATTGGGAAGAATGCTGTTGTATTCTTTTCAGCAAACTGAACTCTTTCCTAGTCCAGTGAGCACTCACACCACATTGGGAAGAATGCTGTTGTATTCTTTTCAGCAAACTGAACTCTTTCCTAGTCCAGTGAGCACTCACACCACATTGGACAAAACGTTGCACTATGGCAGCCATCGTCGTCGTCCTTCACCTTGTGGCGTCCTTCTTTGTCTTTGGAACTCCGCCATGGTCCCGAATCTCCAACGTGACTCGGTTTTCAATTTCAATTTCATTTCATTTATTTTTTATTGATTTAATTATTCAACTATCTATCTATTTATATTGTTCTGGTATTAAGGCGCACAAAGCCCCGATGTGGCCACTGGTGGTCGGCTGAGCCGTGAAGGACTGGCCTTGGATTGGGCTCCCACTCCCCGCGGTCTGTGTATCATCTGCACCCTCCCATGACACACTCCTCTCTGTATCATCTGCACCCTCCCATGACACACTCCTCTCTGTATCATCTGCACCCTCCCATGTCACACTCCTCTCTGTATCATCTGCACCCTCCCATGTCACACTCCTCTCTGTACACCTTCCCCACGATCTCTGTATCATCTGCACCCTCCCATAACACACTCCTCTCTGTATCATCTGCACCCTCCCATGTCACACTCCTCTCTGTACACCTTCCCCACGATCTCTGTATCATCTGCACCCTCCCATGACACACTCCTCTCTGTATCATCTGCACCCTCCCATGACACACACCTCTCTGTATCATCTGCACCCTCCCATGACACACTCCTCTCTGTATCATCTGCACCCTCCCATGTCACACTCCTCTCTGTATCATCTGCACCCTCCCATGGCACACTCCTCTCTGTATCATCTGCACCCTCCCATGTCACACTCCTCTCTGTATCATCTGCACCCTCCCATGACACACTCCTCTCTGTACACCTTCCCCACGGTTTCTGTATCATCTGCACCCTCCCATGATACACTCCTCTCTGTACACCTTCCCCGCGGGCTCTGTATCATCTGCACCCTCCCATGACACACTCCTCTCTGTACACCTTCCCCACGGTTTCTGTATCATGTGCACCCTCCCATGATAACTCCTCTCTGTACACTTTCCCCACGGTTTCTGTATCATCTGCACCCTCCCATGATAACTCCTCTCTGTACACCTTCCCCACGGGCTCTGTATCATCTGCACCCTCCCATGACACACTCCTCTCTGTACACCTTCCCCACGGTTTCTGTATCATGTGCACCCTCCCATGATAACTCCTCTCTGTACACTTTCCCCACGGTTTCTGTATCATCTGCACCCTCCCATGATAACTCCTCTCTGTACACCTTCCCCACGGGCTCTGTATCATCTGCACCCTCCCATGACACACTCCTCTCTGTACACCTTCCCCACGGTTTCTGTATCATCTGCACCCTCCCATGATAACTCCTCTCTGTACACCTTCCCCACGGTTTCTGTATCATCTGCACCCTCCCATGACACACTCCTCTCTGTACACCTTCCCCACGGGCTCTGTATCATCTGCACCCTCCCATGACACACTCCTCTCTGTACACCTTCCCCACGGTTTCTGTATCATCTGCACCCTCCCATGATAACTCCTCTCTGTACACTTTCCCCACGGTTTCTGTATCATCTGCACCCTCCCATGACACACTCCTCTCTGTACACCTTCCCCACGGTTTCTGTATCATGTGCACCCTCCCATGATAACTCCTCTCTGTACACTTTCCCCACGGTTTCTGTATCATCTGCACCCTCCCATGATAACTCCTCTCTGTACACCTTCCCCACGGGCTCTGTATCATCTGCACCCTCCCATGACACACTCCTCTCTGTATCATCTGCACCCTCCCATGATACACTCCTCTCTGTATCATCTGCACCCTCCCATGACACTCTCCTCTCTGTATCATCTGCACCCTCCCATGACACACTCCTCTCTGTAGACCTTCCCCGCGGTCTCTGCATCATCTGCACCCTCCCATGACACACTCCTCTCTGTACAACTTCCCCGAGGCCTCTCTATCATCTGCACCCTCCCATGACATACTCCTCTCTGTATCATCTGCACCCTCCCATGACACACTCCTCTCTGTACAATTTCCCCGCGGTCTCTGCATCATCTGCACCCTCCCATGACACACTCCTCTCTGTACACGTTCCCCGCGGGCTCTGTATCATCTGCACCCTCCCATGTCACACTCCTCTCTGTACACCTTCCCCGCGGTCTCTGCATCATCTGCACCCTCCCATGACACACTCTCTCTGTACACCTTCCCCGCGGGCTCTGTATCATCTGCACCCTCCCATGTCACACTCCCTCTCTCTACACCTTCCCCGCGGTCTCTGTATCATCTGCACCCTCCCATGTCACACTCCTCTGTATCATCTGCACCCTCCCATGACACACTCCTCTGTATCATCTGCACCCTCCCATGTCACACTCCTCTCTGTACACCTTCCCCGCGGCCTCTCTATCATCTGCACCCTCCCATGTCACACTCCTCTCTGTATCATCTGCACCCTCCCATGACACACTCCTCTCTGTACACCTTCCCCGCGGTCTCTGTATCATCTGCACCCTCCCATGACACACTCCTCTCTGTACACCTTCCCCGCGGCCTCTGTATAATCTGCACCCTCCCATGACACACTCCTCTCTGCATCATCTGCACCCTTCCATGACACACTCCTCTCTGTATCATCTGCACCCTCCCATGACACACTCCTCTCTGTATCATCTGCACCCTCCCATGACACACTCCTCTCTGTATCATCTGCACCCTCCCATGACACACTCCTCTCTGTATCATCTGCACCCTCCCATGACACACTCCTCTCTGTATCATCTGCACCCTCCCATGACACACTCCTCTCTGCATCATCTGCACCTTCCCATGACACACTCCTCTCTGTACACCTTCCCCGCCCTCTCTGTATCATCTGCACCCTCCCATGACACACTCCTCTCTGTACACCTTCCCCGCGGCCTCTGTTATATCTGCACCCTCCCATGACACACTCCTCTCTGCATCATCTGCACCCTTCCATGACACACTCCTCTCTGTATCATCTGCACCCTCCCATGACACACTCCTCTCTGTATCATCTGCACCCTCCCATGACACACTCCTCTCTGTATCATCTGCACCCTCCCATGACACACTCCTCTCTGTATCATCTGCACCCTCCCATGACACACTCCTCTCTGTATCATCTGCACCCTCCCATGACACACTCCTCTCTGCATCATCTGCACCTTCCCATGACACACTCCTCTCTGTATCATCTGCACCCTCCCATGACACACTCCTCTCTGTATCATCTGCACCCTCCCATGACACACTCCTCCCTGTATCATCTGCACCCGCCCATGACACACTCCTCTCTGTATCATCTGCACCCGCCCATGACACACTCCTCTCTGTATCATCTGCACCCTCCCATGGCACACTCCTCTCTGTATCATCTGCACCCTCCCATGACACACTCCTCTCAGTACACCTTTCCCGCGGCCTCTGTATCATCTGCACCCTCCCATGACACACTCCTCTCTGTATCATCTGCACCCTCCCATGACACACTCCTCTCTGTATCATCTGCACCCTCCCATGACACACTCCTCTCTGTATCATCTGCACCCTCCCATGACACACTCCTCTCTGTATCATCTGCACCCTCCCATGACACACTCCTCTCTGTATCATCTGCACCCTCCCATGACACACTCCTCTCTGTATCATCTGCACCCTCCCATGACACACTCCTCTCTGTACACCTTCCCCGCGGCCTCTGTATCATCTGCACCCTCCGATGACACACTCCTCTCTGTAGACCTTCCGTGGGCCTGCCAACCGTTTGATGCGCCCGTGACGACCCACCTCCTCCTCCCCCGTCCTCCTACCCTACCCCTTTCATCCTCCCTCTACCCCTCCCACCCCCCTCCCCCCCTCCTCCTGTGGGGATCTGTGTCTGGTGATGCTGGTCGACTGCTGTTGCAAGAGGCTTGCCCCCCGCCCCCCCCCCCCCCCCCCCGCCTCCTTTCTGATGCCTCATTGCCGGTCTCTTGCTGCCCGTCAACCCCCACCTCCACATTCTCCATGAGCCGACTACTCTCCCATCCCTCACACTGACCTTTTTTAACGTACAGCTATTGTGTGCGTGCGTGCGTGGTGCGTGTGTGTGTGCGTGTGTGTGTGTGTGTGTGTGTGTGTGTGTGTGTGTGTGTGTGTGTGTGTGTGTGTGTGTGTGTGTGCTCTTGCGATCTCATCTTCATTGTGCTCTGAGTGGTATTCATTCCAGACCGTTCGTCCTGATCCCCCC
>CM065717.1:1392500-1432500 GCA_033310375.1 Conus canariensis
CTCTCTCTCTCTCTCTCTCTCTCGCTGTCTGCTTCCCTTACATCCCCTCTCCCTATCTCTCTCATTAACCAATCAATTTGCTTTGTTTTGCAGCTTGAATTTCACACACACACACACACACACACACACACACACACACACACACACACACACACACACACACACACATGCGCTCACCAACCCATCCCAGCCACACACACAGACACACAGACACACACAGACACACACACACACACACATCAACCCGCCCAGCCACACACACACACACACGCACACGCGCGTGCGCGCGCGCTCGCACGCACGCACGTAGACACGCACGCACGCACGCACGCACGCACACACACACACACACACACACACACACACACACACACACACACACACACACACAAGCTGACACTGACCTATACTGTAGATGGTGCGGTCGATGCAGCCGCCACAGAAGGTCTCCACCAGGATGAAGATGTTGTAGGGCGTCCAGGTGATGAGGAAGGCCAGCAGTATGGCCGTCAGGGTCTTGGCCGCCTTCTGGTCCTGTTTCCGCTCCTGGCGTCGCCAGGCCACCTTGGACTTGGCTCGCTGGCGCCGCACCCGCCCGGCCACCTTGGCAGCCATCTTGGCCTGCTGCGCCACCTTGTGGCTGTCGTTGCTCTGCGCACGGCGGGCCAGGGCCGGGGTGCCGGTCGGCGGGCGGACCGGCGGGGGGACAGGGACGTCCTCGGCGTCCGAAGCGTTGGAGCCGTCGTCTGAATGTTCGATGCTGATGCCCCCGATCGGACGCCGGGCGATGTTGCTGCTGCTGTTGGTGTTGCGCTGGTCGTTGTGGAGGTGATGGTGGTGGTGGTGGTGGTGGTGGTTGGGTCGTACGATGGAGATGCTGTCGTCGCTGTCGGGGTCTTTCTGGGTCAGTTCAGGGTTGATGTCGCCGAAGCTGTCGGCGTCGCTGTCGGTGGTCATGCGGATCATGGGCTTGCTCTCCTGGTCCTCGCCTCGTCCTCCGTCCTTGGCGGCGTGGGTGTCGGTGTCCGTGTAGCGCTTGCCAGGCAGTTCTATCACCACCGTGTACAGCCGACCCTGGGCCTTCTTCCTCGGCGGCTTATCCTCTTCCTCCTCTTCGTCGTCTTCGGTCTCCTCGTCCAGTCTGCCGATCTCTCGCTCGGGCTCTAGGAGCGGCGTGTTGGGAGTGATACGGCTGGACCGAGAGAAGGACGTGGTCAGTTCCGAGTCGGCGGAGGCGGGAGAGACCAGGGAGGAGGAGGGAGATAGAGTGGGAGAGGGGTGGGGAGACTCCACGGGCAGGAGGGGGATCATGGAGGTGCTGCTGTCCATGCGGGACCTGGCGGCGGCGGAGGCGGGTGTCTGGTGGCTGGCTTTGTGCAGCGTCAGGAACCTGGAGGGGCAGCTGGGGCCGTTGGGTCTGTTGACGGAAGACGTAACCACCGCGGTGGACAGGGTGTTGGAGGAGCCAGGGGAGACAGAGGGGTCGCTACTGCTGGACTCCTCAATGTAGTCCGAATCGCGATCGATCTTCAGACACGACAGGAGTCGGTTTTTGAAAGAGGTGGGGCGGTTGATTGTGGCGTTAAACACTTCGATGTCCTCCAGTTCTGGGGAAGACAGACCTCGCTTTTCGCTGAGGCTGGACCCTACGCGGTCTTCGTCGTCGCTGGACAAGGTGTTGGACTTCTTGCTGCCCCCCGGCTCATCCGCCTTGTCCATGCCCTGCAGCTTGGGCAGATCTTTCTGACGCTTTCGAGTCTCGCGGTAGATGCGGTGGTAGATGACGAACATGATGGACACGGGCACGTAGAAGGCCGCCATGGCGGTGAAGATGGACATGTAGCGGTTGGTCTTGAGGAACTGGATGTAGCACTCCGTCTCCGGCACGTTCCGTTTGCCTTCGATGTGGGGCCAGGCGAAGATCCAGGGCGTCCACAGGAGCACGGAGATGATCCAGGCCGTGCAGATCATGATCCCGGCACGGCGCGGGGTGCGTTTGGCGCGGTAGGTCAGAGGCCGGGTCACGCTGAGGTAGCGGTCAAAGCTGATGATGATCAGGTTGGCCACGGAGGCGTTGCTCATGGTGTAGTCCAGGGCCAGCCAGATGTCGCAGAGCAAGGCTCCGAGCGGCCAGTGCCCCATCAGCAGGTACAGCGTGTACAGCGGCATGGACACCACGCCGATCGTCAGGTCCGCCACCGCCAGACTCAGCAGGAAGTAGTTGCTGACTGTCTGCAGGGTCTTGTCCAGGCGGAAGGCGACGATGACCAGCAGGTTGCCGCCGGCGGTGAGGATGGACAGGATGACCACCACGATACAGATCAGCACCACCTGCACCGCCTCATGCTGCACGGCCCCCGGCACCTCACCACTCCCGTTCCCCCTCCACTCGCCCGACTCCGAAGAGTTCAGAATGACGTCGAACGTCGTCACACAGTCCGTGCCACTTGGGTTGCACTGACTGCCCCCAGCTCCCAGCGTGGCCGTGTCATGGCGGGCACCTTCCCCAGGGCCCTTCACCAGCCTGAGGTAGGCCTCTGTGCTGACCACGGACAACACGTCTTTGACGGCCCGGGACAGCACAGTGTTCGGGGGCACGCTGTCCCCTGCGGTGAGGGAGCTGGTGTGGCTGAAGGATCTGCCTGCTTTGGAGGTGGGGACGGCCAGGTAGTTGGCCAGCGATATGGACAGCGGGTACTTGGTCGTCTGCTTCCACGGCTCCATGCTGTGCACATTACGGCTACCGTGGAAACATGGCGGTGCCAGAGGAAGAGGGGGAGGAGGACTGGGGTATCATGGAGACTGTCTGGGGCCGGCGGAACGACTTGTGAGGCTGAAGGTGATAGGCTGGCAGCATTGTGTCTCCTAGTTATTTGCCGACTGCTGTCGACATGCCGTCCATGACGTCACCCTGTAACATAGCATTCTATAGGAATATATACCTATACCGCAATAGTGGCACAAGTAAGGATGGAAACAAACTTGTCAGAGAACATCTCTCTCTCCGTCTCCGTCTCTGTCTCTGTCTCTCTCTTTCTCTCTCTCTCTCTCTCTCTCTCTCTCTCTCTCTCTCTCTCTCTCTCTCTCTCTCTCTCTCTCTCTCTCTCTCCACGTCCCCAGCCCCTCAGATTCAGACTTAGGTTAGAGAATTCAGACAAAAAAATACAGCTACGAAAAGGTCAAATGTCCGTGTAGATAAATTATCAAGGTGTCATGTGTATGCGCTCATGTGCGTGCGTGCATGCATGCGTGAGTGTGCCCGCGTGCGTATGTGTGTGTGTATAGGATGATGATGATGATGATGATGATGATGATGATGATGATGATGATGATGATGACGAGAGGAGGAGGAGGAGGAGGAGGAGGAGGAGGAGGAGGCTCTTAAGGAATGGAGTGGGTGGGAGAAGAGGGGTTTCTGCCCCCCCTCCCTCCCCTCTCTCTCAGAATAAAAAAAAGTTTAAAAAAAAGGGAAAATACTATTTGAAAGTAAACTAGTCCCGGTATGAGGGAATAAAATCCCACCACGGTTTGAAGAACATCCATTACTTCATAAGCCTAATTGGTCTGGCTTCCTTTTCTGATGTCTTAGGGTAATGTTGCTTATAGACAGAGGGCTGTTTTTAATGTCTTCAACGACTATACGCATATAATGAATGAGACAAGCAGCTAGCGAGAACTCATCTACTTTCATGATGTTGAGCCCACGATCCCTTATCTAGACTTGCCAGCCTTGATATGGCCCTTTGCGATCGGCTGGGCTATAAACAACAAGAACTAAATCTACAGAAGAACAAGAACAAGAACATATTTTATTGCCTTATGAAAACCAGAGGTTTTGTGGGGCACAGATGATCAAGTTCAGACATTCAACTAAACTAAACTAATCCCAGCGTTGTCACATCTTGCAACATAACATTAGTAGCAGAAAGAAAAAGCACAGTGTGTATCAGAGCCTGATTAAATTTTCTGTCTCCGAAGAGAAAAATACAACAGGATATACTGGGCAAGTACAGGTTGGAAGCAGTCCAATAACATGAGCTCCGAGGGTTTTGTCATGTTAGTCTGTGGTGGAAAATCTGTTTTTGTGATCCTTGTCATCAGGTCATAACGTTGTTGGTCAAATAATTTGCAGTCATCGAGAAAATGCAGTTCGTCCTCAACGACGAGGCATGTCGTGCATAATCTGTCTTCTCTGTCAGTGTTGGTATAACGGCCCCTCTCAATTTGGAGGTCATGGGCGCTTATTCGTAATCTAGTTAGTGCTCGTCTGCAATCTGTGTCAGTGCGTTGCTCCAAATAAGCCGCCTGTTTGTATTCGGTAGCAACTGTGGCATAAAATTTGAGCTTGGGTGTGCTTTCGTTCTTTTGTTTCTTCCAGAACTCAATATAAAACGTTTCCAGCTTCGCATTGATTAGAAACTTCAGGCGAGTCACACTAAATATACCCTGATTTTCCCAGACATGCTGTAATCCTATATGTAGAACGATCTGTTCATCTCATTAATTCGTACTCCATTTACTTTTTTTTTTTCCTTCACTCAGTCACTCAACCACAAGTTAGAGATCACTCACTCATGAGTTAATTTGTCACTCAGTCACTCTCTTCCTCCCTCGCTACCTTCCTCACTCATTCGTTCACTCACTCGCCCACTGATTTATTCACTCACTCACTCAGTTTGCATGTGGTTTTTAAGGCGGGACCATTTTGCTCTGCTTCCCGTCTGTCTGACGGTCAACTCGTGTATTGTGTCACACAGAAAATCAAGGAACGAGAGAAAAGTGCCTTCAGACCATTGAAAACAACAACAATCATTGACAACATGAAAAGAAAACATCATCAACGGAAGAACGACAACATGGAAAGAACAAGGGGAGGAAGAAAGGAAAGGAATGGAAGAAAGAGAAAAAGGAAGAGAAGAAGGGAAAAGAAAGCAGTAAAGAGAGTTGAGACAGGCCGAAAAAGGAAGATGAAAAGAACAAAGTAATGGAAAATAAAACAAAACAAACAAATGAAAACAAACAAACACGCCCCCCCCAAAAAAAAAGAAAAAAAAAAAAAAAAAAGAAAAAAGAAAAAAAAAAGGAAACGAAGTTAACACAGAAAATAAAATCAGGAAAGACAGACAAACAAATCAAACCAACCAACCAAGCAACAAGCCAAGCAACAAGCCAAGCAGTTGTGGAAGCCTGAAAGCACTTGTGATGTGCCCAAGTAAAGCGAAGTGATCAATCCAAGGGCAGGGAACTATCAAGCCTCTCCTGGCGGCAGCGTGAGGCGGAAGTGACGACGATTGCCTACCGCCGCCATTTCCCCTAGACTTCCGCTCGGCCAATTACGAGACAAGATGGCGGGCCAGGCCATTTTGGGGGGGAGGGGAGGGGAGGGGAAGGGGTGTTGGGGAGAAAAGGGCACCTTCGAGAGGTCCAGGGGGTGTCGGTCGATCATCTCCCTTTAGCAATCCGCCAGATTTGTAGACAGCCATTCCTATGGGGGGAGGTGGGGGGGGGGGGGGGGGGGGGGGGGGGGGGGAGGGGGCACGCCGAATCGGACAGAAGACTGCATGCCAGCAAATGGTACTATTGGGGATTGCTCTGTCTCTTGTACCAGTATCAATCCACGCTGAATCGTTAACGGGGGTCGTTTAACATTTGGTCTGAGGCGAAAAATAGCTGGCTGAGTTATCTTCTTCTTTCTTCTTTTTTCCGTTTTTCTTTTTGAGGGTGAGAGAGGGGTGTATGGGGCAGGGGTGCAGGGCTTGGGGTGGGGAGGTTATACTGAAAAGGTTATACAGAAACTTGGCCTGTTCCTCCTTTTACCCTTTTTTTTCTTCCTTATGTTGCCCGAGGGTTTTTATTTCCACTGTAGAGAGGAGAGAGGAGTTTGCATTGATGCATCGGTGTTGGCGAGTTGGCACGTGAGAGAGCCGCGCGCGTGCGCAATTGTGTGTGTGTGTGTGTGTGTGTGTGTGTGTGTGTGTGTGTGTGTGTGTGTGTGTGTGTGTGTGTGTGTGTGTGCGCGCGCGCGCGCGCGCGCCGTTAAAGAACCCAAAGCCCGTGAGCGGCCTTTACCCACAGCTGAGTTTGCTGCGGGCTCAACGGGGAGAACTGGAACCACACTCTCCAGTCTCGTCCTCTTACTTCATAGATACACCTCTGATAATGTTGCTTAGATTGCCTGCAACACTGCAGGTGTCTGTATTTCTCGGGCCTGGTTGACGCCAGCACGTATCATGAAAGCAGGCGTAGAATACAACCCTGTCCTGCAGCCTCGGATCAGAATGAACCTCCGTAACAGCAGCATCGTAATCATCCTCATCCTCATCGATCAGCATTAAAACCCCTCAACAGCAGCATCGTAATTATCCTCATCGATCAGCATTAAAACCCCTCAACAGCAGCATCGTAACATCCTCATCGATCAGCATTAAAACCCCTCAACAGCAGCATCGTAATCATCCTCATCGATCAGCATTAAAACCCCTCAACAGCAGCATCGTAATCATCCTCATCGATCAGCATTAAAACCCCTCAACAGCAGCATCGTAATCATCCTCATCGATCAGCATTAAAACCCCTCAACAGCAGCATCGTAATCATCCTCATCGATCAGCATTAAAACCCCTCAACAGCAGCATCGTAATCATCCTCATCGATCAGCAATAAAACCCCTCAACAGCAGCATCGTAATCATCCTCATCGATCAGCATTAAAACCCCTCAGATTGTGTCGCCCTACATGCTCAACTGTCATGGCGACCTCAGCTTCCATGTCCTCTCCATGTCTACGCCCTTGCCAGTTCACGTGGAGGTGGCTGGTATCGGCCTGTTCATGAAGACTGTCGGTGGACGGACGTGTCGGCGCCCTCCGCAAGGGAACGCTCACTACAGCTAGTCAGAAGGGGGCTTAGCTGGTGGTATCCTGCGAACGTGAGATCAGAACAGGCAGCACTGAACGTCACCGAGCTGACTCCACAGCAGGGCAGGGTCTCTTCTGGTGGGTTGCCTCTTGACGACTGGACATGGACCGCTCCCTGTGGACTGCTGGTGTCGGAGCTGTGACGGGAAAAGCCAAGGAGTGACTGCGGACAGGGACTGGGAGGGGCTGCCTGCGTTTACAGCCATTGGAAAGGCACAAAACACACACACACACACACACACACACACACACACACACACACACACACACACACACACACACACACACTCACACACACACACACACACACACATCACACACACACACACACACACACACACACACACACACACACACACACACACACACACACACACACACACACACACACAAGGGGAAGGGTGGGGGAGGGGAGGTGAGAAGAGAGAAAAATGGAAACGGAAAAATAATATGTTATTCGGTTTAGGCCAGAACCCCTCCTGAAGAGGGAAATCCATATTCAATGACACATTGGCAATGAACATAGCAGACACTTCAAAACATTGACAATAGAGTTCTTAGGTTTTTTCACGAAAGAGCACCAAAGGTGTATGCTTCGATGTTAGCATTCAGGTTCTTTAACTGCATTCGCACGCCTTTTTAAGGGTTTATACAGGTATACACATACATTCTTCTGTAAGCTGCTGTCTCTGGTTGTCAACAGTAAGGCCACATTAAATTAATATGGGTTTGTATGAAACATTCGCGGATTGTACTTATGCAGAGTTTAGGACTGCAAACAAAATACATCTTCATTTTTTGTTTTAATATTGTTGCACAGAGGGCATGTCAAAGAATGATTTGAAGCTTTATTAGATCTGTCACGATGTATTACATTGTCTCTTAATCCGAATCTACACTTTAAGTCATATTTGAGATATCTGTCACTGTCTGTAAGATGATACTCTTCACTCTCCTGTTTAACTTAAAGGTTCTATACCGTGAAATTCGGTCACCGTCTTGAATATGTACATTCCATTTCTGCCATAGTTGATTCAACCCTACTATTTCAAACCCATTCTGATAAAAAAAAACAACATTTCTCTAACACCTGTTACCCGTGTATTCTGATAAAAACCATTTCTCTAACACCTGTTACCCGTGTATTCTGATAAAAACCATTTCTCTAACACCTGTTACCCGTGTATTCTGATAAAAAAAACCTTTCTCTAACACCTGTTACCCGTGTATTCTGATAAAAAACCTTTCTCAAACACCTGTTACCCGTGTATTCTGATAAAAACCTTTCTCAAACACCTGTTACCCGTGTATTCTGATAAAAAACATTTCTCTAACACCTGTTACCCGTGTATTCTGATAAAAAAAACCTTTCTCTAACACCTGTTACCGTGTATATTTGCCATGCGAGTCTAGCAACACAGGCGTCTCGTAAACTTTAACCGGTAGTCTGTTTACATTCATATGCAATATTTTTAACCAATATCTGATATGATGAACAGACGAACTCATAAATAAAGGGTGAAGTCCAGTCTCTCCATACACTAAATCATTTGGTGTTTTAAGCTGTATCAAATTTCTTCCATGCGAATAGATGAACTTTTCGATACGAGCAACGACCTTTCGAGTCCCCATCTTTTTGTCCTGTATATATCGAATGGGTGAACCCGCGTGTTCAGTAATTAAAGAAACAAACACACAACAACAACAACAACAACAACAACAACCCCCCTCCCCCCCCCCCCCACAACCCTTCTAATGAGTTCTCAGCGTGTATAACTTAGGCACAATACAAGGCATTCTTTGCAAGACTTGCCAGGTCCTCATATGCAAAATACAGAAGTAAGCCTAGTCGATAAATCGATATCAAGATACTTACACACACACACACACACACACACACACACACACACACACACACACACACACACACACACACACACACACACACACACACACACACACCATCTCTATAGCTCACTCTCTCTTTCTCGCTTCCGGTCGCTTGCTCGCGCGCATGCATTCAATATGAAGGGAGAAAATAAGAAAATGTCCAAAATGTGAACTGGTATGAATTTATGACCTCTGAGGAAAGGGTGAGGAGAAAAAACCCCAATCAAAGACTCCCTTTAAGCTCAGACCTGTCATTTAGCGTCATAAGTTCATCCCGGAGCTCTTTTTTTCAACGCTGGCTTCAGTTCCTCATGGAAAAATCGAAAGTATCAAGACCCGATTTTATGATGATTTCTATTTTGCATGTCCTCCATCATAAATTGCGGTGTGTAGTTTGATGTCCCGTTCGTTTCATTTGAAATTTCGCAATTTTTTTTTCAATCGTTATAAATTTCTGTCCCCTATAGCTGCACGCAAACAAAATGGCCTTGACATTTCCTCTTTTTTTCTTTAGAAAAAAACAACTAATTTCATTTACAACCACAACTGTACTCCTGCCTGAATGTTCATGTTTGACTTTTATAGGAGATCTAGTTGCAAAGTGAGGCGACTGCTGGCGGAAATAAAAACAAATTTGAAAAAATCATTGATGAGGCTCCGCCGAAGAACTTAGACAAACGAATCACAAGGCAAAGCACGACGCGTTTCGACCTCTTAGGTCTTCTTCAGGCAAGATACACAACATTCAGAACAACGACAATCACCGAGCAATCACGTATCTTCTTCCAATTCGGCGCAAATCACCGAGCAATGACGTATCTTCATCCAATTCGGCGCAAGATGTGCGTTGATTTCAGTTTTCAAATGTTATTGGAGACACGCGTCTGATGGGACAGAAGGATCTACCCGATTTCCGGAGGGTTTCTTTCTTTCTTCCTTTTTTCTCTTTTTTTTTCTTATGTGAAAATGGTTCTTTCCGGCGGATAACCAGGAGACGTTGCAAGCCTCATGAACTCTTCATGTCATCAAACAGCTCGTTGATAACCAGGAAACGTTGCAATGTCATGAAACAACTCCGTTGATAACCAGGAGACATTGCAATGTCACCAAACACCTCCGTTGATAACCAGGAGACGTTGATAACCACGAGACGTTGCAATGTCACAAAACACCTCCGTTGATAACCAGGAGACGTTGATAACCAGGACACGTTGATAACCAGGACACGTTGATAACCAGGACACGTTGATCACCAGGAGACGTTGATAACCACGAGACGTTGATAACCAGGAGACGTTGATAACCAGGAGACGTTGATAACCAGGAGACGTTGATAACCACGAGACGTTGATCACCAGGAGACGTTGATAACCAGGAGACGTTGATAACCAGGAGACGTTGCAAGCCTCATGAGCTCTTCATGTCATCAAACAGCGCCGTTGGCTGGCCCGCCGACCTCCTCTTTGGAATGGTCATAGATTACAGAGGAATCCTTGGCGAAATATTCTGTCTTCTACAGCCATCTCTCTCTCTCTGTCATTGTCTGTCTCTGTCTCTACCTCTCTCTCTCCCCTCGCCCTCCTCCCTCCCCCCACACACAAACTCGCAGACAAATACGAACACACACACAAACACGCTCAGCTCACAAAAACAAACAAACAAACACACACACACACACACACACACACACACACACACACACACACACACACACACACACAGACAGCACAGCACACACACAGCACACGCACCCCACACACACACACACACACACACACACACACACACACACACACACACACACAGACACACACACACACACACACACACACACACACTTTTAAACTTAGACATAGTCCTTTTTTCCTCTGTTTCTAATTGTGACACTTTTTCTTTCAACACACGTGCTTTGATGTCTTTTCTCTGATGGACAGGCTGATTACTGGAGTTACGCTTATATGTCTGTACAAGAAATTCACGAGTCTACGTCTACGAGAAAGTCGGATCGTCTGTACTATTGTCCAAATAGGTGCGTGCGTGATGAGTATGAAAATATAGACCGGGTATTCAACCCAGTATTGTGACGCTGTCTTACTTTTGCTTTGAAGCATATTTCTGTTTGATTCCTCGTTTTCGATGTCGTGCAAAACGATTCGCCAGAGGTACGTCAATGTCATGTACATAGCTTGAGAACATCGTTACAGGGACGTGATCATCAACAAGGCGATACTCAGTTTCACGGTGTTGCTATAACTCTCAGTTTAAATACCAGGTACACGCACGGGAGTAAATTACGAGCAACATCAGAGACGGTATATGACAGCAGCAGAGGTAGATTAACTCACGAGGTTGTCTGGAATATTTAGGTAGAATGAACGTTTCTCTAAAACATCAGGATATTTAACAACAAGGAATAAATGCAGTTCATCACTTTTCGTCTTTTGCGTGAAGAATATATCACAGTCTGAAGACATTTTGAAGGACATACTCAATCACATCATGCAAACGTTCTGAAGGACAAAATAAAACACAATATGTACACATTTTGTACACAGAACGGGCAGCAACAAGAATGAGATGTGCAAAGTCGACATCGCATCCAAAATGCGAGAGAGAGGAGAGAGAGAGAGAGAGAGAGAGAGAGAGAGAGGGGGGGGACAGCCAGAAGGACGTACAGACAGATTAAAAAGAGATACAAACATATAGAGACAGTCTCACAGAGAGAGAGAGAGAGAGAGAGAGAGAGAGAGAGAGAGAGAGAGAGAGAGAGAGAGGGAGAGACAGAGAAAGAGAGGGAGAGACAGAGAGAGACAGAGACAGACTGGGACAAGAGAGAGAGAGAGAGAGAGAGAGAGAGAGAGAGAGAGAGAGAGAGAGAGAGAGAGAGAGAGAGAGAGAGAGAATGACAGACAGAAGTGAAGTTCGTTTAACAGACAACGAAAGAAAAAACCAAGTGTTGTAAGCAGAGCCGAGCCCACTGTCCATTTCTTTTCTCTGTGGCTTTTAGGCCCACTTTGTGGCTGGGGAAACACCGACGGCGATTGGCCAATTTCTGGCAGGTTCACGGGGTCACCAGCACGGCGATTGGCCAATTTCTGGCAGGTTCACGGGTCACCAGCACGGCGATTGGCCAATTTCTGGGAGGTTCACGGGGTCACCAGCACGGCGATTGGCCAATTTCTGGCAGGTTCACGGGGTCACCAGCAGGGCGACTGGCCAATTTCTGGCAGGTTCACGGGGTCACCAGCACGGCGACCGGCCAATTTCTGGCACGTTCACTGGGTCACCAGCAGGGCGATTGGCCAATTTCTGGCACGTTCACTGGGTCACCAGCACGGCGACTGGCCAATTTCTGGCACGTTCACTGGGTCACCAGCACGGCGATGGCCAATTTCTGGCACGTTCACTGGGTCACCAGCACGGCGATTGGCTAATTTCTGGCAGTTCACTGGGTCACCAGCACGGCGATTGGCCAATTTCTGGCACGTTCACTGGGTCGCCAGCACGCGCTCAAGGGGGATTGGAGGAGAGGGAAGGGGACGTGAGTGTGTCTCTTCATACGGAAGTCGACGTCTAAGAAGCAGTAGGGAAGAAATAAGGTAAGGTAAGGTAATGTTGCTTATAGCCCAGCCGACCGCAACGGGCCATATCAGGGCTGTCACCATGTTGAAGTCAACTCACAAGTTATTAAAAAAACAAAAACAAAAACAGAAACAAACAAAACAAAAAATTCACACATATCTTTAAAATACACCTAGAAACGCATCAGAAACTTCGTTAAAAATCTTTCTTCCGTAAAATCTTAGATAAGATGAAAAATGTTAATCTCTTTCAGAAATTCAAAGATCACGTCAGGTGGGACATGTCTGAACAAAGTTTTCATGGAGTGTGCTGTAAAGTGTAAATGTATTACATCGTGCAAGTCCTGACTCTAAAAGAATATACTTCACCGTGAGTGGTACATGACATGGAATGCACCATGGAGCTTCTTCACCTTTCAAAAGATATGAAAGATGTGAAAAGGGAAGAAATGAGCAACCCGCTCAAAACAGTGAGCAGTCGTAAGCTTTGACGCAGGATACTACAACGTCTATTCTGTTAATTGATTAATCTAAATGTTCAAAATAAGTACAGCCCAATCGTGCGTCATCGCGTAAAGAAGAAAGTCATTGTCACCGATCGGCGGTACTAAATCAGTATGTCCATGTGTTTAAGAGTAGTGGTAGAAAGATTAGGCTAGGTAGGAGGCTGGGAAAATAGGACATACAGTATTCTTTCATTCCAGTCTTCACTTATTGAAGGAATGGAATGGAAGCGGGAGGTTGGTTTCGTTCCCGATTGTTACCCTTTTGTTACTTTGGTTCTACACCAGAGAAGGCGGGGCAGGATATCGGCTGTTGTTGTGTTGTCAAGTCTGTGAGTTGTTGTGGTAAATTGTCGTGTTGTTGCACGAGCAACAACTAGTCCGTTGGTCAGGCGTGTCAGCTCTGCGGAGGGATACACTGCTCTGACCAATCGTTGTTTTGTGTGGTGAGTAGAGTTCGCTTGATTCCGACCAGGGCAGAATGCGTTGGGGTAGCTTCACTTCGGTCCCTGGTGTTCGTCGGAGTGGACGTACTCCTTGTAGGTGCGGCGGCAGCGCCGTTAGTTTTGAAGAGTGACTTCGAGTCATAGTAGTGCCAGGTCCTCGTCGGGGTTGGGTGCCCTTGGCCTGTGCTGAGTCGGTGTCGTCCTTGTTGGCAGCCACTTCAGCCAGTTGCAGAACTGGTGTGGTTGAACGTCTGTCTGTCCAGGTTGGTGATCTGTTAGGTTCGTTGTGTTGTAGTTCGTCGTGTTGTCTTGTATTATGGCGAGTTGTACTGTAGTTGTCTCATGTTGGGATTAGTTGTATGGTGTTCGTTGCGTATACTGGTTGTCTGGTATGATGTTTTGGTTCCGTTATTGAAATTTGGTGTCAGCCGGTTTGTGTTGTTACCTCTTTTCGGTATATTCTGTAAGTAGTGTACATAGTGGTTCCTGAGTTCGATTGTCATGTGACAGTTTGGCTAGACAATGTGGGTTCGATATAATAACCGTTGATGGGCGGTGATGTAGATATTGTTTGTGGTTTGTCTAGGTTAATTTCCGTGTGTTCAATGAGAAGGTAATACGAGGTTGTTTTTTGTTGAGGATCATAATATGAGTCAGGTGCGGATGTGTCTGCGTGAATCATAAAGGGATTGTGCTCAATTTCAGTCATAAATAGTAATAGTTCGTTGAAATTGATTTACGATTTCGTAGTTGACCTGCACAGCATTGGAATCGGTTAACTGTGCAGTAGGGCCAAGGCGGATTTGTGGTCGAGTGGTTTATACTGGAGTACGGTCGTGACTATTCAACTTATATTGGTGTCTTGTCACTTTCGTTACGAGTTAGGGTTCTCGACGCGGGTGTCGTGCGCGTGCAGACTGTATCGGTGGCGTACGCATTTGGTACAGGACAGTGAGTCCATATGGTTAGAAGTTTTGTAAGAAAGTGACAGTCATCACACGTGCAGGGATGTATGTGTTTGTGACAGAATAGGGTTGGAGAAAGATGTCTTAGGTGGTGGGGAGACAGTCCCATTATGAATTTTAGTAGTCGGAGAGAAGGGAAAGGTCAAGTTTAAGGCGAGTAGCTTAGCAGTCGATAGGATAAAAACGGATGATGTGCAGCATGTAATATTGTATGAAGTGTGGTTGTGTTGGCATAACAAAGATTAACCACTGGGTTATCTGACAAGAGATGACATGAGAGTGAGGTGCTGGATGGAAATTTTGGCGATCAAATCATGTTGTTTTTGATATATGATTATAATTGACAGTGCAAAGAGGGGTAATAATGTGAAGGATTGTGGCTGCGAGCCGATTCTCTTGTGTGAACATGCTGGAACTGTGAACCGCTAAAAATTGATAAGTTTTTTTTTCTTTTTCTGAGAGATGTGTATTACTACTGGTTATTGTGTGGAGACATTTCCTTGTGAAATTGGCCATTTCCTAGATTATTTAGTATGTCCTAAGGGGGCCCATGGAGTCCGTGTTGGATCGCTTAGATTGGTTTATTTCTCTGGGAATTGGGTGTGATTCATAATTTCATATGTAATAGCGTGGATGGGCTCAGGGAGAATATTGTTTTACCGCTGTTGTAAGGGTTGGCAGGAAATGGGTCTGATAACCCCAAAGTGAGTAATGGGTTGGGGGATTCGAAATTTAAGGGGTCACTCTCATGCCCGAGTGGGAAGTAGGCAAGGGAGATGGAGAGTTAAAGCTTTACCAAGTAGCCTATGTGCCTTGATGACTCGGGTAGTAGCAACACTACAGTAGTGGCCTACAGTTGTGTCAGCAGGTATCCTGTTCCATCCTGAGGCTGGGGCCAGATCACCGCAGTTCTACTGTACTGCCGCGTGCCGGCAGGTGAGCGGCGCTTTCCAGTGCCTGTTGTTTCCCCGGGAGAGGGAGACCACCCAGGCCGTCTGCCTTCTGTGGGGCAGCTCTCCTCTGGCTACCGGTGCTCTTCCGGGAGTTCTCCGGCACTGGTTCCTCGTCCCTGTTTAGGCGTCCTGTGAGAGGGCGCTGCACCAGGCCTTTTTTCACCCTTGGTGTCCGGCGGGGCCTTCAGAGGAGGAGGCGTCCTACGAGCCCCGGACCCGTCGAGAGGGCGTCTGGTGTGTGTGCGTTGGGTGTCGTGCCCATCGCGGGGAGGAGTCGGACTGCGGGAAGCCACGGTCAGCGCCGGGGTGCAGAGTCTTCCGGGGAGATGTCAGCCTGTGAGGGGCCACGTACAGCGCCGAGGACTGGAGCTTTCCGGGCCGGGATGGGTTGTCCCATGTTTGTGGTAGAAGGGGTGTAGCGTTAGGCAGTAGGGTTAGGGGTGTTAGCTACTGCCTCCTTTTAGGACGTAGTGGCCGGCACAGTGTAGGGTACTTGTCGTTGCCTCCCTTAGGGACGCAGCGACCAGTTTGGTAGTGGTCCCGGGTTAAAAGAGAAGGGTGAGTCCTGGGGAGAGGTGTGGGTGGTAGCAGTCGTTAAGAGATTAGAGTCCCTTTGGTAAATCCTTGTCCCTAGTAGTTAGTCACCACGTGTGCGGGCTATCGCTGTGTCCCCAGGTCACAGTGATATACCGCAACTGGTGTTTCAGGTTAGGTTAGGGTCTTCCAGGTCATTACAGTAGAGTAGGGTGAGTCAGCGGGAATTGGGATACTTGTGTGCAGTTGTGGATGTGCGCGAGTGGTGGCGCCATAGAGTGTGTGTGAAATAAAGAAGCGTGCGTGATTGTAAAACTGTATTAGTGTGCTGTGTTGTCTGACCTAGTGTGTGATAGGCGTGGGTAAGGGTGGTAGGGCCGTCCGGCTTAGCGACCGTGACAGTCATGTTAATGAAAAACAGAAAGAAAGAAAGAAAGAAAGAAACAGACAAACAAACGAACTCCGCAAACAGCAAATAATGAAACAACTTACAAACATAATCATCTCCAACAATTCCTAGCTGTACTCTCAGCCGGCAAACAGCAAATAATGAAACAACTTACAAACATAATCATCTCCAACAATTCCTAGCTGTACTCCCAGCCGGCAAACAGCAAATAATGAAACAACTTACAAACATAATCATCTCCAACAATTCCTAGCTGTACTCCCAGCCGGCAAACAGCAAATAATGAAACAACTTACAAACATAATCATCTCCAACAATTCCTAGCTGTACTCCCAGCCGGCAAACAACAAATAATGAAACAACTTACAAACATAATCATCTCCAACAATTCCTAGCTGTACTCCTAGCCGGCAAACAACAAATAATGAAACAACTTACAAACATAATCATCTCCAGCAATTCCTAGCTGTACCCCCAGCCGGCAAACAACAAATAATTAAACAACTTACAAACATAATCATCTCCAACAATTCCTAGCTGTACCCCCAGCCGGCAAACAACAAATAATTAAACAACTTACAAACATAATCATCTCCAACAATTCCTAGCTGTGGCAGCACACAGTTTCCTAAGATGCTGACCATTTTTGGTCCCGAGGAACACGGTCATCACCCTTCAAGAAAACAGTGGCAATACCTCTTTCCCGGGAAAGAACTTTTAAAAATGGCTTTTTTTCAAGAATAACTGTTTCAACGGAATAACAGATACGCAAATTAGTTTTCTAAAACATTCAGTGTTGTTTGGAAGGATATGAACTGCTTTCCTCGGAAAAGTATACGAAAAGTTTTTTTTTTTTTTTTTTTTTCAACCTCTGACTTCGGCGGAAAATAGAATCCTTTAAGAAAGAAACGGTCATTGCATCTGTTAATCCCGAAAGTCACTTATTATCATTGTTTTCTGGAAGAATGACACTGTTTTCCTCTAAATGATAAACACTGATAGTGACGGTTAACCCCTCCAATAGTAAGTGTTGTTTTTTTTTTAATTATCGGTGTTTCCATTGAGAACAATCGCTGTTTTCATTGGAAAACAAAACCGATTTCAATGCCATCACTGTTTTTGTGGAAGATAATAATTGTTCCCCTTGGAAAACAGTGATGACAACAGATCATCCTATTATCGCTGTTTTTCTTTTTCTTTTTGAAGGATGATAACCACTTTTCTTTGTAAAACCGTGATATGAAACGATTTCAGTATTATTACTGTTTTCTTTTCTGATGGATGGTAACTGTCTTCCTTGGACAAGAGGTTATCCTATAGTCGTTGTTTTAAATGAAGAATAATAACTGCTTTCCTCTGTAAAACCGTGATAGGAAATGATTTCAATATCACTACTGTTTTTATTATCATTATAACTATTATTATGATGATGACGATGATGATGATGATGATGATGATGATTACTGAAGGATGGCAATGAAAAATAGTGACATTAGCTGCCTTCCATGTTATCGTTGTTACCGTAAAAGGGATATGAACTGTTTCTTTGTGTTAAAAAAAAAAAGAAAAAGAAAAAAAAGAAAAAAAGAAAAAACAAGACGAAAACAGTGATAACAGTTGATTTTCATACCACTGCTGTTTTCATAAAATGATGATGTCCGTTTTCCTTGTAAGAAATGATGATGACAACTGATTTACATATTAATTTTTTTTGAATGATAAAAGATGCTTGCATTCGGAAGAAAACGGGTAAAGACTAACTGCACTTCTGATCACCGGTTTTGTTTTAAAGGATAACAAACATTCATCCTCGGGGTAAAAATCGAAGATTACTGATGTGTCAGTTATCACGTTTTTTCAGGCTAACGACTGGTTTCTTTGGGAAAGCACGGACAACAACAATTATGGACCTAGGAAGCTGGGAAAGCACGGACAACAGTAACTATGGACCTAGCAAGCTGGGAAAGCACGGACAACAGTAATTATGGAGCTAGGAAGCTGGGAAAGCCCGGAAAACAGTAATTATGGAGCTAGGAAGCTGGGAAAGCACGGACAACAGCAATTATGGACCTAGGAAGCTGGGAAAGCACGGACAACAGCAATTATGGACCTAGGAAGCTGGGAAAGCACGGACAACAGCAATTATGGACCTAGGAAGCTGGGAAAGCACGGACAACAGCAATTATGGAGCTAGGAAGCTGGAAAGGCACGGACAACAGTAATTATGGACCTAGGAAGCTGGCAAAGCACGGACAACAGTAATTATGGACCTAGGAATCTGGGAAAGCACGGACAACAGCAATTATGGCCCTAGGAAGCCGGCTAGTAAGCTCCCATTGCGTGTCACGAATTGTTTGCATGATTGTGTGTGTGTGGGGGGGGGGGGGGGGGGGGGGGCGTGCGTGTGTGCGTGCGTGCATGCGTGCGCGCATGTGTGTGTGCGTGCGTGCGTGTGTGTGTGTGTGTGTGTGTGTGTGTGTGTGTGTGTGTGTGTGTGTGTGTGTGTCTGTGTGTGTGTGTGTGTGTGTGTGTGTGTGTGTGTGTGTGTGTGTGTTGTTTGTATGTGTGAGCACGTGCGTGCGTGCATGCGTGCCAGCATACGTGCGTGCATGCGTGCCCACATGTGTGTGTGTGTGTGTGTGTGTGTGTGTGTGTGTGTGTGTGCGCGCGCGCGCGCGCGTGTGAGTGAGTATGTGATATGCATAATAAGTGATCTTTTATTTGTAACTTTGTGACGGTCACAAGAGAGCCCTTTAGTACACACGGTTTTATCCACCAAAATACAAAAGGAAACAGGAAGTAATGGCCATTCTATGTCAAATCAGTGGTTAGTATACACGGCTTCTCCACCAAAATACACGCTATGCAAAAAACAAAAAAACAAAAAAAACAAAAAAAAGGAAGAAAGAAAAATGTCAATCACCTCATCAGAAACTGATGACGTAATTATTCCAGACTTCTGACAAACTTTTTTTTTAATCTAAACTTTTCTCTGTAATAACAGAAAGTCAATGATGGCGTCGCTGTCGGCTGACATTCAGGAAAAAAAAAAAAAAGCAACAGCAACGATAAGAACAAACCAACCAACCATGTGTTCGAAACTAAACACCTCAGACGGAATCTCTTATCCGAAACTAAATGGAGAAACTAAAGACAAATAAAGGTGGGGCAGCCGTTCACCACACACACACACAGACACACACACACACACACACACACACACACACACACACACACACCACACACACACAGAGGCACGCACACACACGCACACACACACACACACACACACACACACACACACACACACACACACACACACACACACACATACTGGCGGACAATCTCTCCTGGCGTTTATCAAGCACCTGTGTGGGGATGAGCTCTGCCAACACTCCCTGTCCAGCGCCATCCAGTGGGATACAGTAGATGGACGATGTCTCTTAGGCACAGCACAGAAATTCTCCAAGGACAAAGGACCCCACTGACCAAATGAAAACAGACCCATCTTCCTGCGTATTACTTGAGGACTCCACTGACCAAATGAAAGCAGGCCCATCTTCCTGCGTATTACTTGAGGATCAACTGATCAAATGAAAATGGCCCATCTTCCTGCGTATGACTAGAGGACTCCACTGACCAAATGAAAGCAGGCCCATCTTCCTGCGTATTACTTGAGGACTCCACTGACCAGATGAAAGCAGACCCATCTTCCTGCGTATTACTTGAGGACTCCACTGACCAAATGAAAACAGGCCCATCTTCCTGCGTATTACTTGAGGACTCCACTGACCAAATGAAAACAGGCCCATCTTCATGCGTATTACTTGAGGACTCCACTGACCAGATGAAAACAGGCCCATCTTTCTGCGTATTACTAGAGGACAGAAGACTAACTAAAGCTGAAAGATACTCTTATGATGTACTCTCAAAGGCCAACAGCAACAACAAACGTCCTCCTCATCATCATCATTAGAGAGGAAAACGAAGTATGTAAGTAAATGCAGTTGTGCCTCAAAGTCCATTGTGTGCGGGGAAAACAAACCTCTTTTCCAATCCCAGACATGGCCTCTTGCAACATGAATTGAACCGAACCCCTCTTTCACTTCCAACTGTTCAATGTATACAGTGAACTCCAATAGCGATCCCTGACTTTGATCTTTTTCCAGTTGTTGAATTTTGCATGTTGACCAAAGGTCAAAAGACTTGAAACTTGTGGTGTTGGTTAAGCGGATTAGGTCATGGACAGGAATCTGTGTGCTGGCTGCGTAGGGTTCGACCAGCCGGACAGCCGGACACATAGGAGACAAACATAATTTGAACCTGAGCGGGAGAAATGTCAAGACCTAACAGTTGAACATATTTCATGTGATGCAAAACTCAATACAAATTCCTCTCTGTCTCTGTCTGTATCTGCCTCTCTCTCTGTCTCTCTCTCTCTCTCTCTCTTCTCAGTTTGTCTGTCTGTCTGTCCGTCTTCTCTCTCTCTCTCTCTCTCTCTCTCTCTCTCTCTCTCTCTCTCTCTCTCTCCTAAGAAACTGGAACTCAAATCTGATCATACTCACACTTTTCACTGAAATACTTTACATACTAATTTATTTACAACTTTGGTGAAACATAGATGCTTCGGCTTGGTACAAAAACTCGTGGCTTAGTTCATCCATGAAATGGAAAATCTTTGTGACAAAAACTTTTGTGAACAAAATCGGAATCAGAATGCACTACATCGGTTCCACCTTATCTATTCTGGGACACAGCAGAAATATAAATGTAATAATATATACTCTCCCAAAAAAGAAACTTGACACCGGTATTTAATTTTTTTATTGCCCAAATCGGATTTGATTCAAACAACAAATTATGACCCATGTACTAATTGATTACCAATGGACACGTGTTGAAAACATTTAACTCTACTGACTGAAAAGTAAACCAATCAGACAGTGGAAAAGACAGCAGGGTACACGAAATGTCAGTATCTGGTATGACCGCCATTGGCGTCAATCACTGCCTGGCATCGGGGACCCATCGACGCAATCAGGTTTGCAATCACACGTTGTGGAATGGTGTGCCACCCGTGCTGGAGTGCCTCAAGAAGCTCCGGGAGTGTTTGTGGTGGTGGGTTCCTCTGGCGCACGCGTCGATCCAGGACATCCCACAAATGTTCAATTGGATTCAGATCTGGGGAACAGGCAGGCCATGGCAGAGTTTGGACATTGCTGGCATGCAGGAAATCAAGACAGACTCGAGCAACATGCGGGTGAGCGTTGTCGTGCTGGAAAATTCCTCCGTTGGTGTTCATGTGTGGGACAACATGAGGCTGCAGGATCTCATCCCTGTATCTGGCTCCTGTTAAATTCCCTGCCACATGCACGAGATCAGTCCTGCCATTGTGCCGTATTCCTCCCCACACCATGACACTACCACCACCAAAATGGTCCACTTGCTGAATGCAGTTAGGGGCAAAACGCTCTCCTTGACGTCGGTAAATTCGTGCACGCCCATCAACCCGTCTAAGGAGGAACCACTCATCAGTGAACAAAACTGTTCTCCATCGTGCAAGTGGCCACCCCACTCTGTATCGGCACCACTGAAGACGTGCTGCCATGTGACCTGCGTTCAGAATATTCCGTCGAACTGGTCGTCGAGCAAAAAGGCCGGCCTCCCTGAGAAGATTGCGAACTGTTTGATCAGAAATTCCTCGATGTCCCGGAATTTTGAGCGCTGTGGATGTTGCCGTTGTAGTGCGGTCTCGAAGGTGGCGCACACGGATGTAACGATCCTGAGCAGCAGTAGTGACCCTGGGTCGACCTGACCTCGGCCTGTCCCTCACACTGTGAGCGATGTTGTAACGGGTCCATAATGCAGCAATGGTCTGTCTGGACACACCAAAGTGCCTTGCCACGCCTTGCTGAGTGGCCCCTGCTTGCAATCGTCCAATTGCGTTATGTGCATTGTTTGACGTGACCCATGGTTGCTTTGGATTTTTATACCCAACGGAAAAGCGTGTCAGAATGCCGAGTTACAGCTCACCACTGTGCACGTGAAAGGCAAAATGGGCAAAATTACGAATTGATTGTAACATCAGCCAGACGGACATTTGGATGTTCAAAGCACGTGAGTTTGCAGGTTTAGCAAGTGCAGTGGTTGCTTTACAAAATACTGATATGACCATTTCACTACATCCCTTATTTTCACAACAAATCCAAATTACAATAGTGTCAAGTTTCTTTTTTTGGAGAGTAATCAAGGGTAAACAACGGTACAACCATATCATTATAAAAGATATTTTCTGAGGAAATGATCTTGCATTAGGTATGACATCAGATGAAAGTATACAAGCGTTGGCGCTTATACATTAATCACCTTATTATTACACCCACGTACCAATACACAACACACAATAGAACAATACGTTATGAGTGACATCAATCATTTACTACATTTGTCTGATTTTGAGAGTAACAGTATTACATTCTGTTGGGTACCTTCAAATTAAAATCAATCAATCAATTCATTCATTGATTAACTGATTGATTTATGTTTGGTCTACGATCACATAAAGTGAATAAACAGCACATAGAAGAGCACATACAAGACATACATTATGTACCTCCCTCCCTCCCTGCCTGTTTCCCTGCCAACCTACTCTACCACCTTCCACCCCCATCCAAAGATTCACACTGTTGAAGTTTTCCGACAGGGACAAATGTAATAACCCCCTCCCCTCCCCCCCCCCCCCATCCCCAATCTTTCTCCACGATGGGATCGTA
This sequence comes from Conus canariensis, assembly GCA_033310375.1. NCBI lineage: Eukaryota > Metazoa > Mollusca > Gastropoda > Neogastropoda > Conidae > Conus > Conus canariensis. Next base: position 1,415,470 of record CM065717.1, read on the forward strand.
TGAAGAAACCGTCGGGACAAAAGCTGGGATGTTTAGTGGATGTGTCCCTGTGGGGAAATGTGTTCAACTGGATGGAATCTCTAGTTCATTACTAAGTACCTGTTGGTATGGTCAGGTGCAGGCTCTGACCGAGAAGGTTATATGTCAAATTCTCTGTCTGTCTGTCTGTCTGTCTCTGTCTGTCTGTCTGTCTCTCTGCAAGCGTATGTGCATATTATATAATATATATATATATATATATATATATATATATATGAGGAGAGAGAGAGAGAGAGAGAGAAGAGAGAGAGAGAGAGAGATTCATATGCAGATAGAAAGAGAAAGATAGATAATTCGATAGATAGATAGACAGACCGGCGTATGGACGCACATGAGTGTTTACACTTGAATCTCTCAAGTTTGTCTCACAGAGGTTTACTTAGAGGCCTAAGGCACAATGCTTGATAAAACATTCACTGGAGATGACAGCACACAACAATGTGAACAAGCAAAACATCCTTTTTGAGGTTCAAGGGTTTTCTGCTGTCATCTCCGTCTTCAGAAGTGAATGTTTCTTATGTCTGGATGTGTCATCTGTTCTTCACGCCCCCCAACCCCCCCGCCCCCACGTCAGAGCCTCTCCCACGCAATCCTTTGGATTTAAAAAAGAAACATTTTACGAGCGGACGGTGAGTGTGGTATTTCAATTTCACCTTTTTTGTAATGAAAGTCTCTTTATTAGCAGAACCAATACGCTGGCACGCTGTAAGAGGCGTGTTGTGTGGTGTGTGTGTGTGTGTGTGTTGTGTGTGTTGGTGTGGGTGTGGGTGTGTGTGTGTGTGTGTTGTGTGTGTGTGTGTGTGTGTGTGTGTGTGAGTGATGTGTGTGTGTGTGTGTGTGGTGTGTGTGTGTTAGAGTGAGTGAGTGAGTGAGTGGTGTGTGTGTTGTGTGTGTGTGGTGTGTGTGTGTGTGTGTGTTGTGTGTGTGTGTGTGGCGCGCGCGCGCGCGGTGCGTGCATGCCCGTAGGTGTGTAAGGACAAACATTAACTATGAAATGGATTCGAATCAAAATCCATGAATGGATAAAGTAAGCAACACCAATAACAACAAAAAGAAAATGGAAGTCTGCGAGATGCAGCCAAAATAAATGACAGTCGTTTTGACATTTCTTTTGCACAGCACTTGTCGAAATCATTTTTGAGGTTTTGTTTTTTCATTGAAAAATATGTGATTTAATATTGAATTCATACGATCGCAGGGTAAAGAATACACACTGAAAAATCTGTGATTTAATATTGAATTCATACGATCTCAGGGTAAAGAATACACATTGAAAAATCTGTGATTTAATGTTGAATTCATACGATCTCAGGGTAAAGAATACACACTGAAAAATCTGTGATTTAATGTTGAATTCATAGGATCTCAGGGTAAAGAATGCACATTGAAAACTCTGTGATTTAATGTTGAATTTATAGGATCTCAGGGTAAAGAATACACACTGAAAACTCTGTGATTTAATGTTGAATTCATAGGATCTCAGGGTAAAGAATACACATTGAAAACTCTGTGATTTAATGTTGAATTCTACGATCTCAGGGTAAAGAATACACATTGAAAAATCTGTGATTTAATGTTGAATTCATACGATCTCAGGGTAAAGAATACACGCTGAAAAATCTGTGATTTAATGTTGAATTCATACGATCTCAGGGTAAAGAATACACACTGAAAAATCTGTGATTTAATGTTGAATTCATACGATCTCAGGGTAAAGAATACACACTGAAAAATCTGTGATTTAATGTTGAATTCATAGGATCTCAGGTAGAAAGAAATACACACTGAAAATCTGTGATTTAATGTTGAATTCATAGGATCTCAGGGTAAAGAATACACACTGAAAAATCTGTGATTTAATGTTGAATTCATACGATCTCAGGGTAAAGAATACACATTGAAAACTCTGTGATTTAATGTTGAATTCATACGATCTCAGGGTATAGAATACACACTGAAAACTCTGTGATTTAATGTTGAATTCATAGGATCCCAGGGTAAAGAATACACACTGAAAACTCTGTGATTTAATGTTGAATTCATAGGATCTCAGGGTAAAGAATACACACTGAAAAATCTGTGATTTAATGTTGAATTCATAGGATCTCAGGGTAAAGAATACACATTGAAAACTCTGTGATTTAATGTTGAATTCATAGGATCTCAGTGAAAAAAATACACAGAGTGAATCCGCCATAACCCCCCACCTCCCCCTCAACCCCGGCATCCCTAATCCATTCTTACCCCGTCACTCCACTACACATGCGCAAGAGAGAGGAGAGAGAGAGAAGAGAGAGAGAGAGAGAGAGATGTGTGTGTGTGTGTGTGTGCGCGCGTGTGTGTGTGCGCGTGTGTGTGTGCGCGGGGCACGCGCACGCGCGCGCGCCGCGCGTGTGTGTGTGTGTGTGTGTGTGTGTGTGGTGTGTGGGTGGTGGGTGGGCGGGTGGGTGCGTGCGTGCATGCCTGCCTGCCTGCATGCATGCATGCGTGCGTCTTTGCGCGTGTGTGCGTTCGCGTGTGCGTGTGCGCGCGCGCGCGCGCGGCTGTGTGTGTGTGTGTGTGGGTGGGGTGGTGGCGGTGGGTGCGTGCGTGCATGCCTGCCTGCCTGCCTGCATGCATGCGTGCGTCTGTGCGCGTGTGTGCGTTCGCGCGCGCGCGCGCGCGCGCGCGCGCGTGTGTGTGTGTGTGTGTGTGTGCGTGTGTGTGTGTGAATGTGTGTAATTAAATGAATGAGTGAGAGAGAGAGAGAGAGGTGTGTGTGTGTTGTGTACGTGTGCGCGCGCGCGCATGCGCGTGTGTGTGTGCGCGCGCGCGCGTGTGTGTTGTGTGTGTGCGCATGTGTGTAATTAAATGAGAGAGAGAGAGAGAGAGAGAGAGAGAGAGAGGATCATAGGTCGCTGTTAATCAATCGCGTTTCCCGGGGACGAAAGAAAAACAGAGTGAAATGGAAAAGATGCCGATACTGATGACTGACATTATGGAATAAAATCAACGGGAGGAACATGGCGGCAAAAAGGCAATGTGGTTGAAACCAACAAAGAAAGCAGGACAAGAAATGTGTGCAGGTTTCATTAGCAATATGAGATTAAAATGTAAACCTGTCATCACTAATGGCTTTCGGTGAAAAGAGGCCCATTACTGGAAATGCAATTTAATTCCCACACTTATCAGCGTTGCGCATCGCCCCCCCCCTCCCCCTCCATACTCCGGCCTCTGTCCACCTCCTCTCTCTCAAGCTCCCAGCCCCTCATTCTTTTCTTCCATTTTAACCCCCCCCCCCCCCCACTTCCCTCTCTTTGCCAGAAATGGTGATGAATGTGAAGCAGGGGATGGAATCTGATATGATAAGCTGACCGTCATTTCTGATTAGAAGCTGACAAAGTTCGTTTTCAAAAAATGTATACATTATTGGACTGTTTTTTTTTTTCCCCTCTATATTTTGCTACACTATTAACTCCCTTTGTTTTCTTTTATGTTGCTAGACTATTAACTCCCTTTGTTTTCTTTTATGTTGCTACACTATTAACTCCCTTTGTTTTCTTTTATGTTGCTAGACTATTAACTCCCTTTGTTTTCTTTTATGTTGCTACACTATTAACTCCCTTTGGTTTCTTTTATTTTGCTAGACTATTAACTCCCTTTGTTTTCTTTTATTTTGCTACGCTATTAACTCCCTTTGTTTTCTTTTCTTTTGCTACACTATTAACTCCCTTTGTTTTCTTTTCTTTGCTACACTATTAACTCCCTTTCCTCCTCTTCCTGACTCCCAACACATTCGCACGTCCCCATCTTCCTCTTACATGTCCTTATTTACTTTTTGACCTAATTCCATTATTCTTTTTTTTTCGGCGTTTACTGACCTGGCTCGGGCTCCAGCTCTTGAATGAACAATACAACCGTGTGATATACTCCCCCCTCCCTCCCACCTTTTTTCCTCTCTCTGAAACGTTCGCGGTGATGGAACCGCCAACATTAACATACCAAATAAAAACAAACACAAACAAGAAGCCAAGAAGAATGAAGTCCTTCAAGACAGACATCAGAACACGTTGGCAAAAGGAGAAGAGAAGAATTCCATTGAAAGTCAATTTTTTTTTTTACAAGAGCTCTACCACCAGTCTCCATCCCCTCCTTGCCCCTCTCCTCCCCCACCCTCCCCCTTCCTGCTCTCTTCCTTCGTCTTCTCCATCCACTAAAGGAGAGGGAAAGGTCAGAGAGGGGAAGGTCAGAGAGGGAAGGTCAGAGAGGGAAAGGTCAGAGAGGGAAGGGTCAGAGAGGGAAAGGTCAGAGAGGGAAAGGTCAGAGAGGGAAAGGTTAGAGAGGGAAAGTTCAGAGAGGGTAAGGTCAGAGAGGGTAAGGTCAGAGAGGGAAAGGTCAGAGAGGGAAACGTTAGAGAGGGAAAGGTCAGAGAGGGGAAGGTCAGAGAGGGAAAGGTCAGAGGGAAAGGTCAGAGAGGGGGAAGGTCAGAGAGGGAAAGGTCAGTTTTATCGCACGTGAGTGAAGAGATCAGCGAGGTTCAGTGGTCCTGTTTGCAGACACATTTCCAGGTTAGCTTGGAGTCGACCCTGTGTTGTGTTGTTCATCAAAGATGTATTGCCGATGAACTTGCCGTTTGTAAGAGCCAGCTTTTAACAGAAACCAAACAAAACTCGAAACAGTAGAAAAGGAATCGTTCAGTTACTCATTTCCTACGCTCCTTGCATTTTACATCCCCGCCCCCCTTTTTTAACGCTTTTTTCGTTTCTTTGTTCCTCTCTTTCCATCGTTGCTGTCCTTTCACTGTGATAGTGTATTTTGGGCCCCATTCTGTCAGCAGTGATCTTAACGTAGAGTGAGTGTTGTCTTGGTCTAACGACTCTTTCTGCACAGTTAGAGGTAAGGATGCGTGGTGCAATCTCACCCAAGTCTGTCTGTCTGTCTGTCTGCTCTCTCTCTCTCCTCTCTCTCCTCTCTCTCTCTCTCTCTCTCTCTCTCTTTCACGGGAACATTATTTGCGACCTTGTATGTTTTACACTTTGTGTTTTGCTAAATTCCAAGTTAGGAGAAAGCGAGAATTTGGGGGTCGATGTTCGTGTACAGCATCCAAGCTAAGAATGCAAGGAACCAGATGCTCTTTTTCTTCTGGAAAATCTCTGTTGTTTCGCGTGGTTTTACGTGATACATTGTCTAATTTCCCTTGAAATAGCCGATGGCCTTTCTGAATAAACAGTCTGAGTCTCTCTGTCCACTGTCTTCCTGAACGTCTGTCTGTCACTCTGTCTGTCTGTCTCTTTCTTTCTCTCCCTCTCTGTCTGTCTCTCTTTCTCTATCACTCTCTCGCTCTCTCTTTCTCTCCGTCTGTCCTGTCTGTCTGTCTGTCTCTCCCCCTCTCTTTCATTCTCACCCTCCTCTCTCTCTCCTTGCCCTTCAGTTCCCCTTCAAGCGGGGCCTGCTACTCATTAACCCTTTACGGGGCATGCCAGAGTAAGCCCCAGCGCCAACAGTCCCAAACCTGGAAGCGATTAACCCCTTTGATACTCACAACTCCGAAAATAAATCTCCCACATCAGAACAGTGCCATGACTACCCCAGCCCTCAAGTCCTGCTATCATCGCTGCTTGGCCTGCATCCCAGGCATGACGGGGCGAGGAAAAGGAAGGGAGATGGGGGAGCGATAGGGCAAGTGGACATGTTGTTGGCGTCAAATTCAGGGAAATGTGAACAAAATTGTTAAAAAAAAAAGAAAAAAAAAAGAGCAATATAAAAGGCGTAGACCAGGAATGCTGTAAAGGGAGGTAACTAACGCCATTGAGTGGATTGCCAAAATAGTGAGAACAGGGGCCTCGGTGATGTCTCTTTGTTTAAGCATGCTGAGCTGTACTCTGTATTATAAGCACGTTCTCTCTGTCTCTGTCTCTCCTTGTCTCTGTCTCTCTCTGTCTCTCTGTCTGTCTTGTCTGTCTGTCTGTCTGTCTCCTCTCTCTGTATGTGTGTCCCGTCTTCGTCGTTCCTTATACAAGATAAGATAATGTTGCTTATAGCCCAGCCGACCGCAAAGGGCCATATCAGGGCTGTCACCACGTTTAATCAACTCACAAGTCTTTCATTCACACAATTCATTAAAATACATCTTCTAAAAACCTATCCGAAAGTTTGTTTAAAATTAAAAAACACTTTCCACTGTAAAACCTAAGATCCGATGAAAAATGTTAATCTCTTTCAAGAACTCAAAGATCGCGTCAGGCGGAACATCTCTGAACAAGGTTTTCATGGAATCTGCTGTAAAATGTTTGTGATTCATATCATGCAAGTCCCAACACTCTAAAAGAACATGTTTCATTGTGAGTGGCACATGACATGGAATGCACCATGGAGCTTCTTAACTCTTTAAAAGGTATGAATGGGTAAAATACAAACCCACAGTCTTTCTGAGATCTTCTCTAAAGTCGCCGTGGTGACTCTTTCGTAAACTAGGAACGTCCAGAAGCACACAGACTCAGAGTGAATCACTGTTGTGCTAGACAGTCTAACAGTCCAATTGCTCGCATTTGAATGCGACAAAAACGACTATAATTAGAGTGAAGTTATGCTGGGATTCAAAGCGGCTATAACTAGAGTGAAGTTATGCCGGGATTCAAAGCGACTATAATTAAAGTGAAGTTATGCCGGGATTCAAAGCGGCTATAATTAGAGTGAAGTTATGCCGGGATTCAAAGCGGCTATAATTAGAGTGAAGTTATGCCGGGATTCAAAGCGGCTATAATCAGAGTGAAGTTATGCACCGGGATTCAAAGCGGGTGGAAGGAAAAGGGAAAGGGAAGGAACGGGGAGATGGGAAAGACTGGAGGGAGGGTGGGTGTGGAGGGGACGATGTACGAGGAGGGTTACAGTGGGATGGGGTGAGGACAGGTGTGGAGAGAGGTAGGCAGTGGGCAGTGAGATGGAGAGGGAGGAAAGGGGAGGAGGGAGTAAGGAGATGGGGTAAGGAAGAGAGAGAGAGAGAGGGGGGGGGGGGGAGATGGGGAGAAGACGAGACAGGGAAGCAGGGGACTGCATCCGTCATTTCCTCTGTTAACGTAGTTCTGCATCAGTCATTTCCTCTGTTAACGTAGTTCTGCATCAGTCATTTCCTCCGTTAACGTAGTTCTGCATCAGTCATTTCCTCTGTTAACGTAGTTCTGCATCAGTCATTTCCTCCGTTAACGTAGTTCTGCATCCGTCATTTCCTCTGTTAACGTATTTCTGCATCCGTCATTTCCTCCGTTAACGTAGTTCTGCATCAGTCATTTCCTCTGTTAAACGTAGTTTCTGCATCGTCATTTCCTCCGTTAACGTAGTTCTGCATCCGTCATTTCCTCGTTAACGTAGTTCTGCATCAGTCATTGTCTCTGTTAGCGTAGTTCTGCACAAGTCATTTCCTCTGTTAACGTAGTTCTGCATCAGTCATTTCCTCCGTTAACGTAGTTCTGCATCCGTCATTTCCTCTGTTAACGTAGTTCTGCATCAGTCATTTCCTCTGTTAACGTAGTTCTGCATCAGTCATTTCCTCTGTAACGTAGTTCTGCATCCGTCATTTCCTCCGTTAACGTAGTTCTGCATCCGTCATTTCCTCCGTTAACGTAGTTCTGCATAGTCATTTCCTCTGTTAATGTAGTTCTGCATCGTCATTTCCTCCGTTAACGTAGTTCTGCATCAGTCATTTCCTCCGTCAACGTAGTTCTGCATCCGTCATTTCCTCCGTTAACGTAGTTCTGCATCAGTCATTTCCTCCGTTAATGTAGTTCTGCATCCGTCATTTCCTCTGTTAACGTAGTTCTGCATCAGTCATTTCCTCGTTAACATTTTTCTGCATCAGTCATTTCCTCCGTGAACAGAGGGAGTGGGCATGAGATGAGAGGTGGAGGAGGTTGATGTAAGAGTAGAGAGAGAGGGGGGGGGGGTGGACAGACAGAGCAGGATGCAGTCATTTCCTCTGTTAACGTAGTTCTGCATCAGTCATTTCCTCCGTTAACGTAGTTCTGCATCAGTTATTTCCTCCGTGAACGTAGTTCTGCATCAGTCATTTCCTCCGTTAACGTAGTTCTGCATCAGTCATTTCCTCGTGAACGTAGTTCTGCATCAGTCATTTCCTCTGTTAACGTAGTTCTGCATCAGTCATTTCCTCTGTTAACGTAGTTCTGCATCAGTCATTTCCTCTGTTAACGTAGTTCTGCATCAGTCATTTCCTCTGTTAACGTAGTTCTGCATCAGTCATTTCCTCCGTTAACGTAGTTCTGCATCAGTCATTTCCTCCTTAACGTAGTTTCTGCATCCGTCATTTCCTCTGTTAACGTAGTTCTGCATCAGTCATTTTCTCTGTTAACGTAGTTCTGCATCAAGTCATTTTCTCTGTTAACGTAGTTCTGCATCAAGTCATTTTCTCTGTTAACGTAGTTCTGCTCAAGTCATTTTCTCTGTTAACGTAGTTCTGCATCCTCATTTCCTCTGTTAACGTAGTTCTGCATCCGTCATTTCCTCTGTTAACTTAGTTCAGCATCCGTCATTTCCTCTGTTAACGTAGTTCTGCATCCGTCATTTCCTCTGTTAACGTAGTTCTGCATCAGTCATTTTCTCTGTTAACGTAGTTCTGCACAAGTCATTTTCTCTGTTAACGTAGTTCTCCAGTCATTTTCTCTGTTAACGTAGTTCTGCATCCGTCATTTCCTCTGTTAACGTAGTTCTGCATCAGTCATTTCCTCTGTTAACGTAGTTCAGCATCCGTCATTTCCTCTGTTAACGTAGTTCTGCATCCGTCATTTCCTCTGTTAACGTAGTTCTGCATCCGTCATTTCCTCTGTTAACATAGTTCTGCATCCGTCATTTCTTCTGTTAACGTAGTTCTGCATCCGTCATTTCCTCTGTTAACATAGTTCAGCATCCGTCATTTCCTCTGTTAACGTAGTTCTGCATCCGTCATTTCCTCTGTTAACGTAGTTCTGCATCAGTCATTGTCTCTGTTAACGTAGTTCTGCATCAGTCATTGTCTCTGTTAACGTAGTTCTGCATCATTCATTTTCTCTGTTAACGTAGTTCTGCATCAGTCATTTCCTCTGTTGCCAGCACTCGTGTGCGTTGACCCTGCCTGTTCCGCTGGTCGTGAACACGTTGTGTACCTGCTCCGCTGGTCGTGAACACGTTATTTACCTGCTCCGCTGGTCGTGAACACGTTGTGTACCTGCTCCGCTGGTCGTGAACACGTTATTTACCAGCTCAGCTGGTCGTGAACACGTTATCTACCTGCTCCGCTGGTCGTGAACACGTTCTTTACCTGCTCCGCTGGTCGTGAACACGTTCTTTACCTGCTCCGCTGGTCGTGAACACGTTATTTACCTGCTCCGCTGGTCGTGAACACGTTATTTACCTGCTCCGCTGGTCGTGAACACGTTATTTACCTGCTCCGCTGGTCGTGAACACGTTCTTTACCTGCTCCGCTGGTCATGAACACGTTATTTACCTGCTCCGCTGGTCGTGAACACGTTATTTACCATGCAAAAAGGACAGCATCAACACAAGATGCTCCCCTTTAAAAACATGTCTGTGTGTTGGGGTTATACAGTAGTCATACAGTATCACAGCATCAACACAAGATGTTCCCCTTTAAAAACATGTCTGTCTGTTGGGGTCATACAGTGTCACTGGGATCGATCTGATATTGGCATTAGTCTTCCTAAGACGACTGAAGGCACTTGGGCCAAGTCATAAGAATACTCACTCTTGTCATGCATGTCTCGCATAAACTTGGAACCCTGCAAACTCGCGGAGTACAGTTGTCTTTTTTTTACGTTAGGGTTATCTTCAAGAACTCTTTAAAATCCATATGGGTATGTATCTTGAATTTCGGGCCTCCATATTCGGGTCTGTTCCATTTCCACCTTTCGCTTTCTGTACAGATTTGACAATTTCAGTCAAAGTTCTCTCTTCCCCTTTCACCAGGTGCGTTGGGGACATTCCTCATCGGCAGGAGGATCTCTCCGTCTTCGGAGACTTTCTTTTCTGTTTATGTTGAAGTGTTCATTGGCGGGTAACCAGCATCCAGCAGCAAGCCGGATCAGCTCCTCAAAGATCGAAACACTTGCCCCTTGCTGGGCCTGCTGACCGCCATTGGGGAGGAAGTTTACAGCACACGGAATAGTCACTGCAGACTGCTGACCGCCACTGGGGAGGAACTTTACAGCACACGGAATAGTCACTGCGGGAAAGTTGCTGTCTGTGCAAACTCAGCTCTGTGTAGGAGCTGGCCGGGGTAGAACAACAACAACAACAACAACAACAACAACAAAAGTCATGGATGTCATGGGAACGGAACCCACGACCTCGCAACCGGGATTCCGCGACGCTAACTATTGCGCCACGTCGGCTGTTACATCTAAGCACTTGTCAAGCCATAACATTTCTGGTTGTTACATTTCACCACTTGTTACATCTCACCACTTGTTACATCTAACCACTTGTCAAGCCACAACATTTCTGGCTGTTACATCTCACCACTTGTTACATCTCACCACTTGTTACATCTCAACACTTGTTACATCTCACCACTCGTTACATCTAACCACTTGTCAAACCATAACACTTCTGGTTGTTACATATAATTACTTGTTACATCTAACCACTTGTCAAACCATAACACTTCTGGTTGTTACACCTACTTGTCGAACCATAACACTTCTGGTTGTTACATCTCACCACTTGTTACATCTAACCACTTGTCGAACCATAACACTTCTGGTTGTTACATCTAACCACTTGTTACATCTAACCACTTGTCAAGCCATAACACTTCTGGCTGTTACATCTAACCACTTGTTACATCTAACCACTTGTTACATCTCACCACCTGTTACATCACCACTTGTTACATCTAACCACTTGTTACATCTCACCACTTGTTACATCTAACCACTTGTTACATCTAACCACTTGTCAAGCCATAACACTTCTGGTTGTCACACCTAACCACTTGTTAAGCCATAACACTTCTGGTTGTTACACCTAACCACTTGTTACATCTAACCACTTGTTACATCTAACCACTTGTTACATCTAACCACTTGTTACATCTAACCACTTGTCAAGCCATAACACTTCTGGTTGTTACATCTAACCACTTGTTACATCTCACCACTTGCCAAGCCATAACACTTCTGGCTGTTACATCTCACCACTTGTCAAACCACAACACTATGTGTACACGTTTTGGGACGTAAACTCAGCGAACATTGGGGACGACACGTAAAAAAAAAAAATGGAAGGTATGGTTGGTAATGGGGGGTGGGGCCGCAACAGAATGGGAAGGGGGTGGGGGAGGGAGGGTGGAAAGACAGATGTGGGGTGAGGAAACAGGAAAGGGGGGGGGGGAGGCAGGATTGTGGAAAGCCTTCTACACCCACACGCACAGGGAAAATAATGACACAGATTTCATTGCACATGCAAAGCAGGATAAATGTCAACATGCTCTATTGATGTCTGGTGACTAGATCCGTTATTTACCCAGGACGTTCTGTCCAGATTATACGACAGATTTGCATTATCACATGACATGAAACGAGGACGCCAAAGCAGACTTGCTCTCTCTCTCTCTCTATGAGACCCAGTGTGTGTGTGTGTGTGTGTGTGTGTGTGTGTGTGTGTGTGTGTGTGTGTGTGTGTGTGTGTGTGTGTGTGTGTGTGTGTGTGTGTGTGTGTGTGTGTGAGTGAGCATGAGTGTCCATGCGTGAGTGCGTGAGAGAGAGAGAGAGAGAGAGAGGAGAGAGAGAGATAGAGAGAGAGAGTGTGCTGAGTGTGTGTGTGTGTGTGTGTGTGTGTGTGTGTGTGTGTGTGGTGTGTGTGTGTGTGTGTGTGCTGAGTGTGTGTGTGTGTGTGTGCTGAGTGTGTGTGTGTGTGTGTGTGTGTGTGTGTGTGTGTGTGTGTGTGTGTGTGTGTGTGTGCTGAGTGTGTGTGTGTGTGTGTGTGTGTGTGTGTGTTTGAGAGAGAGAGAGAGAGAGAGAGAGAGAGAGAGAGAGAGAGAGAGAGAGAGAGAGAGAGAGAGAACAATTGAACACAATTGAACAATTGAACACAATTTTAATGTTTCAGGCCTCCGGCCTATAACAATGTAAGGTGCAGTGCACACATAAAGAGAAAAAAGAGAAATGACAACAACAGTATATTTTTCGATGTACTAATAATGCTAATTTATGAGGGTAACTAATTATTCATATTGTGTGGGATATGAGGTCTTCTCTTTTATTCAATGCATAATAAATGTAGATAGCAATATCTCTTGTAATATGCACATTTTTGTTTGCAAGTAATTGTTGAGAGAGAGAGAGAGAGAGAGAGAGAGAGAGAGAGAGAGAGAGAGAGAGAAGAGAGAGAGAGAGGAGAGAGAGAAGAGAGGAGAGAGAGAGAGAGAGAGAGAGAGAGAGAGAGAGAGAGAGAGAATTTGCCATTCCCAAAACATGTTTACCCAAATGTGATGTGGAATCCCGATTGTGTGAAAGCTGATTAAACAATTCAAATTTTCGAAATTTTTATTCACCAGATGTTTGGTATTATCAGGTTTCTACAAGCAGAGTTCAAATGGACGTCTCTCTCTCTCTCTCTCTCTCTCTCTCTCTCTCCTCTCTCTCTCTCTCTCTCTGTGTGTGTGTGTGTGTGTGTGTGTGTGTGTGTGTGTGTGTGTGTGTGTGTGTGTGTGTGTGTGTGTGTGTGTGTGTGCGTGCGCGCGTAATGTAAATGTAAAAGGATATTTATAGAGCGCTTTACCTCGCAAGAGCCCAAAGCATATATTACAGAAAACATGATAAAATTATGATTCTAATTCAAAGCGCGCGCGCGCGCGCACACGCACGCACACACACACACACACACACACACACACACACACACACACACACACACACACACACACACACACACACACACACACACACACCGCCGTGCGTGTGTGTGTGTGCCCGCGCGCGCGCGCATTAATTCAGCTAGAATGAAGTACGTTTAACACACGAAATTATGTAAACAGGACATCTTCAAGGCTTACCATTAACAAGCTAACGAGTTCGACTGCCAAGGTTTTACAAAACGTTTTATACCCAATAAATGTACTTTTTCAATAACGACACCTTTTTTCAGAACTTTTCTTCCCCCAAACTTTAGTCTCTTCATTTCACTTTCTCGTTCTTACTTTTCAAAGATTCGTGTTTACTTTTCAGATCAGAAAGTTCTTATTTTAAATCACTTTCTTCAGACAGGAAATCAACGAAAGAGTCTATGGTCTGTTCCATGTCTTCACCCATTTGTCAAACTTGTTATTTGACGCATGCAGTCATCTCTCTCTCTCTCTCTCTCTCTCTCTCTCTCTCTCTCTCTCTCTCTCTCTCTCTCTCTCTCTCTCTCTCTCTCTTCTCTGTCCGTTTTTATATATATATATTACACACACAAACGCACGTAGGTCTTAGGTTTCTCTACGCTCTTACGACGTGCAGTATCTCCAGCACTGGTCAGTCGGGTCTGTCTATCACGACGTGCAGTCTCTCCAGCACTGGTCAGTCGGGTCTGTCTATCATGACGTGCAGTCTCTCCAGCACTGGTCAGTCAGGTCTGTCTATCACGACGGGCAGTCTCTCCAGCACTGGTCAGTCGGGTCTGTCTATCACGACGTGCAGTCTCTCCAGCACTGGTTAGTCAGGTCTGTCTATCACGACGTACAGTCTCTCCAGCACTGGTCAGTCAGGTCTGTCTATCACGACGGGCAGTCTCTCCAGCACTGGTCAGTCGGGTCTGTCTATCATGACGTGCAGTCTCTCCAGCACTGGTCAGTCAGGTCTGTCTATCATGACGTGCAGTCTCTCCAGCACTGGTCAGTCGGGTCTGTCTATCACGACGTGCAGTCTCTCCAGCACTGGTCAGTCGGGTCTGTCTATCACGACGTGCAGTCTCTCCAGCACTGGTCAGTCGGGTCTGTCTATCACGACGGGCAGTCTTTCCAGCACTGGTCAGTCCGGTCTGTCTATCATGACGTGCAGTCTCTCCAGCACTGGTCAGTCAGCTCTGTCTATCATGACGTGCAGTCTCTCCAGCACTGGTCAGTCAGCTCTGTCTATCATGACGTGCAGTCTATCCAGCACTGGTCAGTCGGGTCTGTCTATTACGACGTGCAGTGTTTCCAGCACTGGTCAGTCAGGTCTGTCTATCACGACGTGCAGTCTCTCCAGCACTGGTGACTCAGGTCTGTCTATCACGACGTGCAGTCTCTCCAGCACTGGTCAGTCAGGTCTGTCTATCATGACGTGCAGTGTTTCCAGCACTGGTCAGTCAGGTCTGTCTATCACGACGTGCAGTCTCTCCAGCACTGGTGACTCAGGTCTGTCTATCACGACGTGCAGTCTCTCCAGCACTGGTCAGTCAGGTCTGTCTATCATGACGTGCAGTCTCTCCAGCACTGGTCAGTCAGGTCTGTCTATCATGACGTGCAGTTTCTCCAGCACTGGTCAGTCAGGTCTGTCTATCACGACGTGCAGTCTCTCCAGCACTGGTCAGTCGGGTCTGTCTATCATGACGTGCAGTCTCTCCAGCATGCAGTCTCTCCAGCACTGGTCAGTCGGGTCTGTCTATCATGACGTGCAGTCTCTCCAGCACTGGTCAGTCGGGTCTGTCTATTATGACGTGCAGTCTCTCCAGCACTGGTCAGTCGGGTCTGTCTATCACGACTGCAGTCTCTCCAGCACTGGTCAGTCGGGTCTGTCTATCATGACGTGCAGTCTCTCCAGCACTGGTCAGTCGGGTCTGTCTATCACGACGTGCAGTCTCTCCAGCACTGGTCAGTCGGGTCTGTCTATCATGACGTGCAGTCTCTCCAGCACTGGTCAGTCGGGTCTGTCTCGTTCCAGCGGACATGGAGCCAGGTGCTGGCCCAGGGTGAAGTTCAACATCGCCACATTGAGGAATCAAATTTCCGAAATAAATGACGAAGATACGCAAACCCAGGGTGACACCGTCTACATCGGTTCTTAGCCTCAATACGGCAAAAGCGCGTGCTGGCTTTCCATTTTGCTGGCTTCACTATCAAAGAAGCGCACAAAGCGCGTGCTGGCTTTCCATTTTGCTGGCTTTCCATTGTGCTGGCTTTCCATTTTGCTGGCTTCACTATCAAAGGAGCGCACAAAACGCGTGCTGGCTTTCCATTTTGCTGGCTTTCCATTTTGCTGGCTTCACTATCAAAGGAGCGTGCACAGCCGGGAAATGTCTACGAGGAAAGCCTTGAAGCGCAGCACTGTCCAAGTCTGGAGGAAATGGTTTGAACAAGCCGCGCTCAGTAAGCCGTTACCTGTCAGATACTTTGTACCATTGGAAGTCAGAGAGAGAGAGAGAGAGAGAGAGAGAGAGAGAGAGAGAGAGAGAGAGAGAGAGAGAGAGAGAGAGAGAGAGAGAGAGGAACAGAGAGAGAAAGAGAAGAGAGAGAGAGAGAGGACAGAGAGAGAGAGAGAGAAAGAGAGAGAGAGAAGGACACAGGGAGAAACAGAAGGACAGAGAGAGAGAAAGAGAGAGAGAGAGAGAGAGAGAGAGACAGACAGACAGACAGACAGACAGACAGACAGACAGACAGACAGACAGAGACAGACAGACAGAAAGAAAATGCTAAACTTTTACCTAAACTAGAACTTGAAGACGGCACGACCCTAACTGATCAGTTTGATATCTTGAAGACACAAAAGGAATACTTTGAAAATTTATATAAAAATTCGTCATCCGAAACAACAGAAGAAAACGTTAATGCTTTTTTGGAGGATTGTGTAACTCCGCAACTTTCATCAGATCAAAAGATACAATGTGAAGGGCTCATTACTTTAAATGAAGCCACTCTAGCATTAAAAGATATGAAAAATGGTTTAGCTCCAGGTTTAGATGGACTTACCACAGAGTTCATTAAATGTTTTTGGTTAAAATTAAAGCAGGTCATTGTTGATTCTTTTAATTTCGCTTTCACACATGGAAATCTTTCATACACACAAACATCTGCTGTCATAACCTTAATACACAAAGGCAAAGATCTTCCTAAATCTAATTTAAATAACTGGAGACCGATCTCACTTACAAATTCGGATTATAAATTGTTGGCAAAATGTTTAGCAATAAGACTCTCAAAGGTTATCCCCACGATAATAAATGAACATCAAGTGGGCTATGTTAAAGGTAGAAGCGTCTCTTCCACTTTAAGGAACATCGACGACGTTATTGAATACTCACGTCTGTCGGAACACCCTGGACTTGTTCTTGCCTTGGACTTTCAGAAAGCATTTGACAGTATATCTAAGCAATTTTTGATTACTTCCTTTAAAAGATTTGGATTTGGTGATAGTTTCGTGAATTGGGTAAAGGTTATCTTGGCAAATTCAAAAAGTTGCATCAGTTATAATGGTTGGCTCTCCGATAACTTCGAGATGAACTGTGGTGTGAGACAAGGATGCCCATTTTCCCCCCTAGCCTTTATAGTTGCCATTGAGCTTTTGCAATAAAGATAAGGCAAAATAAAGATATTAAAGGCATTCAAATCGGAAAGCAAATACTAGGAAATGGTCTGGAAAAAATTATGAAAATTCTTATGTATGCAGATGATGTAACGCTCTTATTATGGGATAAAGCTGATGTTCAACTGGTTGTACAGATACTTCATGAATTCGCAGTAGTTTCCAAACTGATTATTAACAAATCGAAATCACAAGTCATGTGGATTGGCTCATACAGGCACAGAAAAGAGCAAGGGCTTGGTCTTCGATGGGTAAATGAAATGAAAATTTTGGGTATATATTTCAACAACAAATGTTGTGCATCACGTTTAGATATAAACTGGACACCTAGGATTAAAAAGGTTAAGGAAATAATACGTTCATGGCAAACGAGAAATTTAGGGTTACTTGGTAAAATATGTGTAATAAAATCTTTTCTATTATCTCAATTTGTTTTTGTAATGCAGTCAATCTCAATCCCCGAAAA
>CM065717.1:1437500-1440000 GCA_033310375.1 Conus canariensis
ACACGTAAGAAAGAAATAAAGCCAAAGCAACAAAGAGTAGGGGTAACACCCAACCCCACTGCCGTCTCTCTGTCTCTACATGGCATTCTCCCCCCTTCAGGACACAACCCCACTGCCGTCTCTCTGTCTCTACATGGCATTCTCCCCCCTTCAGGAGACAACCCCACTGCCGTCTGTCTGTCTCTACATGGCATTCTCCCCCCTTCAGGAGACAACCCACTGCCGTCTCTCTGTCTCTACATGGCATTCTCCCCCCTTCAGGAGACAACCCCAGTACCGTCTCTCTGTCTCCACATGGCATTCTCCCCCTTCAGGAGACACCCCACTGCCGTCTGTCTGTCTCTACATGGCTATTCTCACCCCTTCAGGAGACAACCCACTGCCGTCTCTGTCTCTACATGGCATTCTCCCCCCTTCAGGAGACAACCCACTGCCGTCTCTGTCTCTACATGGCATTCTCCCCCCCCTTCAGGAGACAACCAAACTGCCGTCTGTCTGTCTCTACATGGCATTCTCCCCCCCTTCAGGAGACAACCTCACTGCCGTCTGTCTGTCTCTACATGGCATTCTCCCCCGTTCAGGGAACAACCCCACTGCCGTCTCTCTGTCTCTACATGGCATTCCCCCCCCCCCCTTCAGGAGACAACCCACTGCCGTCTCTCTGTCTCTACATGGCATTCTCCCCCTTCAGGAGACAACCCCACTGCCGTCTCTCTGTCTCTACATGGCATTCTTCCCCTTCAGGAGACAACCCACTGCCGTCTCTCTGTCTCTACATGGCATTGTGGCCCCTTCAGGAGACAACCCCACTGCCGTCTGTCTGTCTCTACATGGCATTCTCCCCCTTCAGGAGACAACCCACTGCCGTCTCTGTCTCTACATGGCATTCTCCCCCCTTCAGGAGACAACCCCTCTGCCGTCTGTCTGTCTCTACATGGCATTCACCCCCCTTCAGGAGACAACCCCACAGCCGTCTCTCTGTCTCTACATGGCATTCTCCCCCCTTCAGGATACAACCCCACTGCCGTCTCTCTGTCTCTACATGGCATTCACCCCCTTCAGGAGACAACCCACTGCCGTCTCTGTCTCTACATAGCATTCTCCCCCCCTTCAGGAGACAACCCACTGCCGTCTCTGTCTCTACATGGCATTCTCCCCCCTTCAGGAGACAACCCACTGCCGTCTGTCTGTCTCCACATGGCATTCTCCCCCTTCAGGAGACAACCCCACTGCCGTCTGTCTGTCTCTACATGCATTCTCCCCCCTTCAGGAGACAACCCCACTGCCGTCTGTCTGTCTCTACATGGCATTCTCCCCCTTCAGGAGACAACCCCACTGCCGTCTCTGTCTCTACATGGCATTCTCCACCCTTCAGGAGACAACCCCACTGCCGTCTCTCTGTCTCTACATGGCATTCTCCCCCCTTCAGGAGACAACCCCTGCCGTCTCTCTGTCTCTACATGGCATTCTCCCCCCTTCTGGAGACAACCCACTGCCGTTCTCTGTCTCTACATGGCATTCTCCCCCCTTCAGGAGACAACCTACTGCCGTCTCTCTATCTCTACATGGCATTCTCCCCCCTTCAGGACACAACCCACTGCCGTCTTCTGTCTCTACATGGCATTCTCCTCCTTCAGGAGACAACCCACTGCCGTCTCTCTGTCTCTACATGGCATTCTCCCCCTTCAGGACACAACCCACTGCCGTCTGTCTGTCTCCACATGGCATTCACCCCCTTCAGGACACAACCCACTGCCGTCTCTCTGTCTCTACATGGCATTCTCCCCTTCAGGACACAACCCCACTGCCGTCTCTCTGTCTCTACATGGCATTCTCCCCCCTTCAGGAGACAACCCACTGCCGTCTCTCTGTCTCTACATGGCATCTCCCCCCTTCAGGAGACAACCCCACTGCCGTCTCTCTGTCTCTACATGGCATTCAGCCCCCTTCAGGAGACAACCCACTGCCGTCTGTCTGTCTCTACATGGCATTCTCCCCCCTTCAGGAGACAACCCCACTGCCGTCTCTCTGTCTCTACATGGCATTCCCCCCCCCCCCTTCATGAGACAACCCACTGCCGTCTCTCTGTCTCTACATGCATTCTCCCCCCTTCAGGAGACAACCCACTGCCGTTCTCTGTCTCTACATGGCATTCTTCCCCCTTCAGGAGACAACCCACTGCCGTCTCTCTGTCTCTACATGGCATTGTGGCCCCTTCAGGAGACAACCCCACTGCCGTCTGTCTGTCTCTACATGGCATTCTCCCCCCTTCAGGAGACAACCCACTGCCGTCTCTGTCTCTACATGGCATTCTCCCCCCTTCAGGAGACAACCCACTGCCGTCTGTCTGTCTCTACATGGCATTCTCCCCCCTTCAGGAGACAACCCACTGCCGTCTGTCTGTCTCTACATGGCATTCTCCCCCCTTCAGGAGACAACCCCACTGCCGCTCTGTCTGCTCTACATGGCATTCTCCCCCCTTCAGGAGACAACCCACTGC
>CM065717.1:1447500-1452500 GCA_033310375.1 Conus canariensis
CCTTTCCTTTGTATTGAATGTACGATTTCTTACATTCGTAAGTGACACTGTTCTCCTTTTACTTGTATCGGATGTATGATTCTTGTATTCATGCATTGTATGTATACACCATCCGCTTCATGAGGGGCTATGGGATTAAAAAAAAAAAAGAATTATCCGTATCCGTATTTCTCTCTCTCTCTCTCTCTCTCTCTCTCTCTCTCTCTCTCTCTCTCTCTCTCTCTCTGTATTGCAGATTGATCGTATAATACCCCCCCCTCTCTCTCTCTGCATTGCAGATTGAATGTTCAGTCTCTCTCTCTCTCTCCTCTCCTCTCTCTCTCTCTCTCTCTCTCAACCAAAAACGTGCATAACATTTGCCACATACTCTCTTTGCATTCATACGAACAGGGTTAGATTCATGGCAGACACGAAGCCAAATTAGTGGTTTGAGTTCGCAGATCATTTTCCTCACGTGAATACCATAGGAGAGGATGAGGGATAAAAAAAAAAAACAACAACAAAAAAACCCAAGCAAACAGGATTTCAAAGGGGAGGTGAATGGCAAAGGGGGCGGGATGTACCATAGAAGAGACGTCCCAGTTTGGTGGATATCATCTTTCATCACAACATTTCTGCTGGATATTGCCAAGTTTTTGCTGAACGGGAATGAGATTTGTAACGCACTCCTATCCTCCATTCCATTCCCGGCCTCTCGTCTTTCTCTACTCCTTTTTGCTGACTAAACTTTTGGTTCAACGAGAACTCGTTCCAACCACACCACCCTCTCCCTGCTCCTGAACCACTTTTGGAGCGATTGAAAATGAGTCAGACATGAGTACAGCACCTAAGATATAGAAGTAAGACCCCTCCACGCCCTTTCCTCCAGGTCAAACCGATACGGCCCTGTCTTGTGCCGCTGTGGATGGATCCACCTGTCACTGTGCCCCGCCTGATGTCACTGTGCCCCGCCTGACCACCTGTCACTGTGCCCCGCCTGATGTCACTGTGCCCTGCCTGATCCACCTGTCACTGTGCCCTGCCTAATGTCACTGTGCCCAGCCTGATGTCACTGTGCCCTGCTTGATGTCACTGTGCCCTGCTTGATGTCACTGTGCCCTGCTTGATGTCACTGTGCCCTGCCTGATGTCACTGTGCCCTGCCTGATGTCACTGTGTCACTGTGCCCTGCCTGATGTCACTGTGCCCCGCCTGATGTCACTGTGCCCCGCCTGATCCATCTGCCACTGTGCCCTGACTGATGTCACTGTGCCCCGCCTGATGTCACTGTGCCCTGCCTGATGTCACTGTGCCCTGCTTGATGTCACTGTGCCCTGCCTGATGTCACTGTGCCCTGCCTGATGTCACTGTGTCACTGTGCCCCGCCTGATGTCACTGTGCCCTGCCTGATGTCAGTGTGCCCTGCCTGATGTCACTGTGCCCTGCCTGATGTCACTGTGCCCCGCCTGATCCATCTGCCACTGTGCCCTGCCTGATGTCACTGTGCCCTGCCTGAGGTCACTGTGCCCCGCCTGATCCATCTGCCACTGTGCCCTGCATGATGTCACTGTGCCCCGCCTGATGTCACTGTGCCCCGCCTGATCCACCTGTCACTGTGCTACGCCTGATGTCACTGTGCCCCGCCTGATGTCACTGTGCCCCGCCTGATCCACCTGTCACTGTGCCACGCCTGATGTCACTGTGCCCCGCCTGATCCACCTGTCAATGTGCCACGCCTGATGTCACTGTGCCCCGCCTGATCCATCTGTCACTGTGCCCCGCCTGATGTCACTGTGCCCCGCCTGATCCACCTGTCACTGTGCCCCGCCTGACGTCACTATGCCCCGCCTGATCCACCTGTCACTGTGCCCCGACTGATGTCCCTGTGCCCTGCTCGATCTCACTTCGCCCTGCCAGATCCAGCTGTCACTGTGCCCTGCCTGATGTCACTGTGCCCTGCCTGATCCACCTGTCACTGTGCCCCGCCTGATCCACCTGTCACTGTGCCCCGACTGATGTCCCTGTGCCCTGCTTGATGTCACTTCGCCCTGCCAGATCCAGCTGTCACTGTGCCCTGCCTGATGTCACTGTGCCCTGCCTGATGTCACTGTGCCCTGCCTGATCCACCTGTCACTGTGCCCCGCCTGATCCTCCTGTCACTGTGCCCCGTCTGATCCACCTGTCACTGTGCCCCGCCTAATGTCACTGTGCCCCGCCTGATTTCACTGTGCCCTGCCTGATCCACCTGTCACTGTGCCCTGCCTGATGTCACTGTGCCGCGCCTGATCCATCTGTCACTGTGCCCCGCCTGATCCATCTATCACTGTGCCCCGCCTGATCCATCTGTCACTGTGCCCCACCTGATGTCACTGTGCCCCGCCTGATGTCTCTGTGCCCTGCCTGATTTCAATGTGCCCCGCCTGATGTCACTGTGCCCTGTTTGATGTCACTTCGCCCTGCCAGATCCAGCTGTCACTGTGCCCTGCCTGATGTCACTGTGCCCCGACTGAAGTCACTGTGCCCCGCCTGATCCACCTGTCACTGTGCCCCGCCTGATCCACCTCTCACTGTGCCCCGCCTGATGTCACTGCACACCGCCTGATCCATCTGTCACTGTGCCCTGCCTAATGTCACTGTGCCCCGCCTGATCCACCTCTCACTGTGCCCCGCCTGATGTCACTGTGCCCCACGTGATCCACCTGTCACTGTGCCCCGCCTGATCCACCTGTCACTGTGACCTGCCTGATCCATCTGTCAATGTGCCCCGCCTGATCCATCTGTCACTGTGCCCCGCCTGATTTCACAGTGCCCCGCCTGATCCACCTGTCACTGTGCCCCGCCTGATCCACCTGTCACTGTGCCCCGCCTGTTCCATCTGTCACTGTGCCCCGCCTGATCCATCTGTCACTGTGCCCGCCTGATCCATCTGTCACTGTGCCCCGCCTAATCCATCTGTCACTGTGCCCCGCCTGAGCCATCTGTCACTGTGCCCCGCCTGATCCATCTGTCACTGTGCCCCGCCTGATGCACATGTCAATGTGCCCCGCCTGATCCATCTACCACTGTGACCCGCCTGATCCATATGTCACTGTGCCCCGCCTGATCCATCTGTCACTGTGCCCTGCTGATCCATCTGTCACCGTGTCCTGCCTGATCCATCTGTCACTGTGCCCCGCCTGATCCATCTGTCACTGTGCCCCGCCTGATCCATCTGTCACTGTGTCCTGCCTGATCAATCTGTCACTGTGCCCCGCCTGACCCATCTGTCACTGTGCTCCGCCTAATCCATCTGTCACTGTGTCCTGCCTGATCCATCTGTCACTGTGCCCCGCCTGATCCATCTGTCACTGTGTACTGCCTGATCCATCTGTCACTGTGCCCCGCCTGATCCATCTGTCACTGTGTCCTGCCTGATCCATCTGTCACTGTGCCCCGCCTGATCCATCTGTCACTGTGTACTGCCTGATCTATCTGTCACTGTGCCCCGCCTGATCTATCTGTCACTGTGTCCTGCCTGATCTATCTGTCACTGTGTCCTGCCTGATCTATCTGTCACTGTGTCCTGCCTGATCTATCTGTCACTGTGTCCTGCCTGATCTATCTGTCACTGTGTCCTGCCTGATCCATCTGTCACTGTGTCCTGCCTGATCTATCTGTCACTGTGTCCTGCCTGATCTATCTGTCACTGTGCGCCGCCTGATCCATCTGTCCCTGTGCCCCGCCTGATCCATCTGTCCCTGTGCCCCGCCTGATCCATCTGTCACTGTGCCCTGCCTGATCCACCTGTCCCTGTGCCCCGCCTGATCCATCTGTCACTGTGCCCTGCCTGATCCACCTGTCACTGTGCCCCGCCATATCCATCTGTCACTTTGCCCCGCCTTACTGCATTGACGGCAATGCAGGGACAGCCTCAGTGATATTATGGACACACCGCATTAACATGCTGACCACACATCTGTCATTGTGGACACACCGCATTAACATGCTGACCACACATCTGTCATTGTGGACACACCGCATTAACATGCTGACCACACATCTGACATTGTGGACACACCGCATTAACATGCTGACCACACATCTGACATTGTGGACACACCGCATTAACATGCTGACCACACATCTGTCATTGTGGACACACCGCATTAACATGCTGACCACACACCTGTCATTGTGGACACACCGCATTAGCATGCTGACCACACACCTGTCATTGTGGACACACCGCATTAACATGCTGACCACACATCTGTCATTGTGGACACACCGCATTAACATGCTGACCACACATCTGTCATTGTGGACACACCGCATTAACATGCTGACCACACATCTGTCATTGTGGACACACCGCATTAACATGCTGACCACACATCTGTCATTTGGGTACACCGCATTAACATGCTGACCACACACCTGTCATTGTGGGCATACCACATTAGCAGATTGACCACACGTCTGTCGGAACATCATTGATTTCACCCACACACAGCAACAGCCACCTGGCTGTGCTCACCAGGAAACAGGGGGAAGAAACTCTGGTGACAGCTCGACAGCAAGAATACTGCAGTTTTGACACTGAATATAAAGACTTTGGAGTTATTTTCCCTTGTTCCATAGATCACTGAAATGTAGTCGCCTTTATTAATCTGTTAAACTCACACAGTGTTCAAGTTTCGAGAATGGATAGCAATCACCAAAACTAACCTTAACTGTTATTAATTCGACAGAATTAGGTACAATGTTTGTCTGCTTCTTGAACATTCATTGGTAAGTCAAATCGAGCGCATGTCTAGATCTTTCGCCATACTCGTCACGGCAGGATGGCTGAGTTAGACTCCATCTGGTGAACTCAACAATACTTACTCCATCCACTTTTTCAATCTATTTCGAGTCCTACAACTCAAGTACCCATGAGCATTTTTCATTGCCTATTTCATTAAATAGATCTTTTACTTCAACCCACCGCAGACGTCACAAAACACGACCGCCAGGTTTATGGACTAGGAACACACCTACACT
>CM065717.1:1457500-1482500 GCA_033310375.1 Conus canariensis
TCGTCAAACGTGCTGCGGCTTCCTATTGGAAGACTGGCACAAGCTGAGTACTAATACACTTTTCAGGGTTGTATTTGAGCTGACTCCGACATTATTGTTCGAATTTGCGCCTGAACGAATTTGCTCTAATTCCCAAACCCATACTTCTGGCCTTGACACATCGGCCTGGCTGACGCCGAGATATTTAATGGAAGCAAGAATAGCGTCCTGTCAGAGAGAGAGAAAGCAGGAATTGAGTCCTGCCAGGTAGTCGCCGTCACACTGGGACTCTTTAGCAACATATTTATGATCATAAAATGAACATGGCTCAGGTGCTTCGCGTCCTGCTCTGAGACTAAAATGTCGAAGATTGTTCCATGATGTACATATCTGGCCCTTTGCCCTCAAAGGTACGTAGGATCGACCAATGTCGAAGATTGCTCCATGATGTACATATCTGGCCCTTTACCCTCAAAGGTACGTAGGATCGACCAGTGTCGAAGATTGCTCCATGATGTACATATCTGGCCCTTTGCCCTCAAGGGTACGTAGAATCGACCAATGTCGAAGATTGTTCCATGATGTACATATCTGGCCCTTTGCCCTCAAGGGTACATAGGATCAACCACAGCTCTTTAGCGGATTCACCTCTGGGCTGTCCTTCTTGTATCCGATGGATTCCAGTCCTCTTCCGCTTTGCCTCAGTGTCTCTTCTGATGTTCCAGGTCGCCCCCTCTTCCTTCTTCTCTCGTGATGTTCCAGGTCGTCCCTCTTCCTTCTTCTCTTGTGATGTTCCAGGTCGTCCCCTCTTCCTTCTTCTCTCGTGATGTTCCAGGTCGTCCCCTCTTCCTTCTTCTCTCGTGATGTTCCAGGTCATCCCCTCTTCCTTCTTCTCTCGTGATGTTCCAGGTCGTCCCCTCTTCCTTCTTCTCTCGTGATGTTCCAGGTCATCCCCTCTTCCTTCTTCTCTCGTGATGTTCCAGGTCGTCCCCTCTTCCTTCTTCTCTCGTGATGTTCCAGGTCGTCCCCTCTTCCTTCTTCTCTCGTGCGCGTTCCAGGTCAGAGGCTGAGGGGTGGTGTTGGTGACCACTCCATTGTGTTCCTGTCATTGATTCAGTGGTGTTGTTGACCACTCCACTGTGTTCCTGTCATTGATTCAGTGTCACAGGCTGACGGGTGGTGTTGATGAACACTCCATTGTGTTCCTCCAGGTCAGAGGCTGAGGGGTGGTGTTGATGAACACTCCATTGTGTTCCTCCAGGTCAGAGGCTGAGGGGTGGTGTTGATGAACACTCCATTGTGTTCCTCCAGGTCAGAGGCTGAGGGGTGGTGTTGATGAACACTCCATTGTGTTCCTCCAGGTCAGAGGCTGAGGGGTGGTGTGATGAACACTCCATTGTGTTCCTCCAGGTCAGAGGCTGAGGGGTGGTGTTGATGAACACTCCATTGCGTTCCTGTCATTGAATCAGTGTCGGAACGTCGGTAGATTGATGGGGAACAGTTTGCTGGATGCACACGGCGAGTCAAGGTAGGACAACTCACTAAGCCTGGCTCCACAGATGAACTTCACTGTCAACAGTAAGTGTGCCTACGAAGAAGGCAAAACCCTGCATACATGAAACCAGAACAGATAGAAAATCACACCACCGAACCAAACAGCAGGTGTGAGGGGTCTTCTTTGATAGGTGGCCTGGTGGTACCGCTGACGGTCGCCGTTTGCTGTGAAATGCGGGCGCTTGACTGAGACGGGATGATCGCAGATATGGCTGTGTGTGTGTGTGTGTTTTGTGGCTGGCTGTGTTTGTGGCTGTGTGTGTTTGTGGCTGTGTGTGTTTGTGGCTGCGTGTGTTTGTGGCTGTGTGTGTTTGTGGCTGCGTGTGTTTGTGGCTGTGTGTGTGTGTGTTTGTGACTGAGACGGGATGATCGCAGATATGGCTGTGTGTGTTTGTGACTGTGTGTGTTTGTGACTGTGTGTGTTTGTGACTGTGTGTGTTTCTGACTGAGACAGGATGATCGCAGATATGGCTGTGTGTGTTTGTGGCTGTGTGTGTTTGTGGCTGTGTGTGTTTGTGGCTGTGTGTGTTTGTGACTGAGGGGGATGATCGCAGATATGGCTGTGTGTGTTTGTGACTGTGTGTGTTTGTGACTGTGTGTGTTTGTGGCTGTGTGTGTTTGTGGCTGTGTGTGTTTGTGACTGTGTGTGTTTGTGGCTGTGTGTTGTTTGTGGCTGGCTGTGTTGTGGCTTGTGTGTGTGTGTTTGTGACTGAGACGGGATGTCGCAGATATGGCTGTGTGTGTTTGTGACTGTGTGTGTTTGTGGCTGTGTGTGTTTTGTGACTGTGTGGTGTGTATGACTGAGACAGGATGATCGCAGATATGGTGCTGTGGCGTGTTTGTGGCTGTGTGTGTTTGTGACTGTGTGTGTTTGTGGCTTGTGTGTGTTTGTGACTGAGAGGATGATCGCAGATATGGCTGTGTGTGTTTGTGCTGTGTGTGTTTTGACTGTGTGTGTTTGTGGCTGTGTGTGTTTGTGGCTGTGTGTTTTGTGACTGTGTGTGTTTGTGGCTGTGTGTGTTTTGTGACTGAGACAGGATGATCGCAGATATGGCTGTGTGTGTTTGTGACTGTGCGTGTTTGGGCTGTGTGTGTGTTTGTGACTGAGACGGGATGATCGCAGATATGGCTGTGTGTGTTTGTGACTGTGCGTGTTTGTGGCTGTGTGTGTGTTTGTGACTGAGACGGGATGATCGCAGATATGGCTGTGTGTTTTTGTGACTGTGCGTGTTTGTGGCTGTGTGTGTGTTTGTGACTGAGACGGGAAGATCGCAGATATGGCTGTGTGTGTGTGTGTGTTTGTGGCTGGTTGTGTTTGTAGCTGTGTGTGTTTGTGACTGTGTGTGTTTCTGACTCTGTGTGTGTGGCTGTGTGTGTTTGTGACTGTGTGTGTTTGTGACTCTGTGTGTGTGTGGCTGGGTGTGTCTGTGGCTGGGTGTGTTTGTGACTGTGTGTGTGTGGTGGGAGGGGGGGGGGACTGGAATGGCGGAGATATGGCTGGGTGTGTCTGTGCTGGGTGTGTCTGTGGCTGGGTGTGTCTGTGGCTGGGTGTGTCTGTGGCTGGGTGTGTTTGTGGCTGGGTGTGTTTTGCGGCTGGGTGTGTCTGTGGCTGGGCGTGTCTGTGGCTGGGTGTGTTTGTGGCTGGGTGTGTCTGTGGCTGGGTGTGTCTGTGGCTGGGTGTGTCTGTGGCTGGGTGTGTCTGTGGCTGGTGTGTTTGTGGCTGGGTGTGTTTTGTGGTGGGTGTGTTTTGGCTCGTGTGGTTGTGGCTGGGTGTGTTTGTGGCTGGGTGTGTTTGTGGCTGGGTGTTGTGGCTGGGTGTGTTTGTGGCTGGGTGTGTTGTGGCTGGGTGTGTTTGTGGTTGGGTGTGTCTGTGGCTGGGTGTGACTGTGGCTGGGTGTGTCTGTGGCTGGGTGTGTTTGTGGCTGGGTGTGTTGTGGCTGGGTGTGTCTGTGGCTGGTGTGTCTGTGGCTGGGTGTGTTTGTGGCTGGGTGTGTTTGTGGCTGGGTGTGTTTTTGGCTCTGTGTGGTTTGTGGCTGGGTGTGTTTGTGGCTGGGTGTGTTTGTGGCTGGGTGTTGTGGCTGGGTGTGTCTGTGGCTGGGTGTGTTTGTGGCTGGGTGTGTCTGTGGCTGGGTGTGTCTGTGGCTGGGTGTGTCTGTGGCTGGGTGTGTCTGTGGCTGGGTGTGTCTGTGGCTGGGTGTGTCTGTGGCTGGGTGTGTTCGTGGCTGTCTGTGTGTCGGGACTGGAATGAGCTGAGTGAGAGTAATGACATGACAGGGCATCAAAAATGTCCCCCCCCACCCTCCTCTTTTGGCCACCCCTTGCCCCTTCACTGCACCCCTTCCCTGCACCTCCAACACTTTACACGCATTCAGCAGTTGTGCGGGATCTGCTTTTGTAGGTGGCACTGAGGCACTCATCTGCACCCCTTCCTTGCCACCCCTGTGTTTGTCAGGTTGTGTGTTTGGTTCTTTTGTAGGTGGCACTGAGGCACTCATCTCCCCCCCCCCCTCCTTCCCACCCCTGTGTGTGTCAGGTTGTGTGTTTGGTTCTTTTGTAGGTGGCACTGAGGCACTCATCCCCCCCCCCTCCTTCCCACCCCTGTGTGTGTCAGGTTGTGTGTTTGGTTCTTTTGTAGGTGGCACTGAGGCACTCATCCCCCCCTCCTTCCCACCCCTGTGTGTGTCAGGTTGTGTGTTTGGTTCTTTTGTAGGTGGCACTGAGGCACTCATCTCTACCCCTTCCTTCCCACCCCTGTGTGTGTCAGGTTGTGTGTTTGGTTCTCGGAAGCTGTTTACTGGGATCAATCAAACTGGATACAGAACAGACGCAATAGAAACACTTCCGTCAACTCCAAGCTTCACAGAGGTGAAAAATATGTCTTCGCACTTCGCATGATTTCTTCCTTGTTTTTCCATTTCTCGTGGCAAAGCTTGGACTAGTTTCAGTGAGGTAGTAGTAGTAGTAGTAGTAGTAGTAGTAGTAGTAGTAGTAGTAGCAGTAGTTGTAGTAGTAGTGGTGGTGGTAGTAGTAGTAGTAGTAGTAGTAGTAGTAGTAGTAGTAATAATAATAACAATAATAATGAATACTTATATAGCGCCTATTCTCGGCTAGAGACCAAGCTCTAAGCGCTTTACAATCAACACTCTTTACACAACGGGCTGCCTACCTGGGTAGTGCCGACTGAAGAGCTGCCAGCTGGCGCTTCATTCAGTCGTTTCCCGTGTCATCCAGTCAGTATCGTTCAATATCGATCACTCATTTTCCTTACTTCCTTCATTCTTTCCATTTCTCACGCAGGGTGCATGCTATGTGTAACGTGCCATCCATACCAACGGCCAAACTGGCCTACTCTTCCGAAAGTTGGTGATGGGATTTTACGTGAGTGCAAGATGTTATGCGTGCGTTCACACACGGAACCTCGGTTTATAGTCTCATTCGAAGGACTGTATGGGAAATGGAGTCAGAACCAATGTTAACTCCGAGGGAAAAATCCCCCTGTACCGAAACGCCACGGCGGAGGTTCGAACCCGCAACCCCAGGATCACCAAGATTACGAGTCCGGCGCTCTACCAACTGAGCTATTCCGGTAGTAGTAGTAGTAGTAGTAGTAGTAGTAGTAGTAGTAGTAGTAGTAGTAGTAGCAGTAGTAGCAGTAGTGTAGTAGTAGTAGTAGTAACAGTAACAACAATGAATAAAGTTGTTTAAAAATCAACAACAATGCTTTGTATCAGCAGCTCACAATGAATAATAAGCAACGCCTACCTTCTTTTCCCTCATTTTGGGGTGCGGAAGATAATAATATTGCGCAAATGGTCATCAGGATGAATATGAAAGACAATAACAGTGCCACAAAGGCACTGCTGTAAAGTTGAAGACAGTACCCATGTGTATCAAGCAAGACAGGTTTTCATCTACAGGTAGGGCTAATCAAAATGTCTTGCTTAATTTTATTAATTTAGACATTCAGCAGACATTTCCTCGAAGAGCTATCTAACAAATTACAAGGATTACAATACTGAACGTACTTTGAGATACTGTTTTAGGGGGAAAAAAAACTGATATTGCAAGGCCGCCTATCTTGGGCAGTCAAAGACAACGTGGAGTTCTTGGCCTACTTCATTCACATTGCAATCTCTGCATAATCTTTCCTCTGTCAACAACCCATCTCGTCGTCCTTTGTCTAATATTCTTTCCTCTCGTCAACAACCCATATCGTCGTCCTTTCTCTACATATTCTTTCCTCTATCAACAACCCATCTCGTCGTCCTTTCTCTACATATTCTTTCCTCTGTCAACAACATATATCGTCGTCCATTCTCTACATATTCTTTCCTCTGTCAACCCATATCGTCGTCCTTTCTCTACATATTCTTTCCTCTGTCAACAACATATATCGTCGTCCTTTCTCTACATATTCTTTCCTCTGTCAACAACATATATCGTCGTCCTTTGTCTACATATTCTTTCCTGTGTCATATCGTCGTCCTTTGTCTACATATTCTTTCCTCTGTCAACAAGCCATGTCGCCGTCCTTTCTCTACCGCAAGCGTATGATGACAACAGCAGAATTTTCATCAACGTCTTGATGCTGATCTGGTAGCTGTGTAATAATGATACTTTTCTTTACGGAAAACAGATTGTAAGTGCTCACAAAGGACATTGATTACATCCTTCGAGAGTCTCTTTAACTGCTTCCTACATTGTTACTCAAAGAAGTTATACTGACAAAACCTCGCGAATCCAAAAACGCATTCATAGCCAGTTTCTCTTCAAGTTGCTTTAACGCCGTAAGTTCCCAACAGTGTCATAGCTGATTTATCGAAAAGTGAGCAAACAAATTGATTATCAATTTGACAGGAAAATTTGTCCTTTTTGAGGTTATAAGATACATACCGGCAAAAGACGTGCTAAATCTCGCCTTGATTTTTTTTTTCATAGCTAACGGAAACTTCCCTGTCTCAACACAAAGGAATTTGGAGTATTTCGATTTAAACGAAAGATTTCTTTCGGAAATTTAAGCTGTAATTTTTCCATTAACGCGTCGTTTTCGAGTCCGCGAACGCGCTGTGTTCTCGCCATTCACTCCAATAAAACACCCCCCAAACCCACACCATTTTCCCCCTTCGCCTTTCTCCACATCCCCCTACCCCCCCCCTCCCCTCCGTCACTACACTGGACCCCCTCATTAACGCACACAGCCTCCCCCCACCCACCCACCCACCTTCTTTTCAACCCACAAAGCTTACAACAGATCTCACAGGAATGCTTGTTGAAATAAATACTTTTTACGGCTGTTTCCCACTCGTCTAGGGACGAGATGTGGCGCAAACACGTGAGACAGGGAAATTACAGCGGCCCTCTCCCGTGATTTCATTCTGCCCGTCACTGGCAAGTGGGAAGAGCTTTCCATTGGAGGAACCAAGTGAACGAATGAATGGAATGTGATGTTCATTCTGCCCGTCACTGGCAAGTGGGAAGAGCTTTCCATTGGAGGAACCAAGTGAACGAATGAATGGAATGTGCCAAGCGAGGCCGAGGGACAAAAAAAAAACCCACTGTGGAAATACTTCATGTTGGCACTGAGGTTTATTCAACTCCCCCGTTACACATTTATCGGTCTATCTATCTAACTATCTATCTATCTATCTATCCATCTATCCATCTATCTATCTACACACACACACACACACACACACACACACACACACACACACACATCTATCTATTCTATCTATCTATCTATCGATCTATCATCTATCTATCTATCTATCTATCTATCTACTATCTATCTATCTATCTATCTATCTGTTTAAGTGTCTATCTAGTTTGACACTAAGCTCTATTCAACACCCCGTTACCCATTTATCTAAATATATCTATATCTGTGTAAGTGTCTGTCTATCTAGTTTGACAATGAGCTCTATTCAAGTCCCCCGTTACACATTTATCTATCTATCTATATATATCTGTATATATATATATATATATATATATATATATATATGTTTAAGTGTCTATCTATCTAGTTTGACAATGAGCTCTATTCAAGTCCCCCTTCACATAGTTATCTCTATATATCTATATCTGTATGTTTAAGTGTCCGTCGGTATATGTATGTATGTATGTATGTATGTATGTATGTATGTATGTATGTATGTATGTATATGTATGTATGTATCATTGGTCAGTCTGTCTGTCTGACTGTCTATCTATCTGTTTGTCTGTCTGTTTATCTATCTATTTACCTATCTATCTATCTCCGTCTCTCCATCTCTCTCTGTTTCTAGCTGTCTGTATGCCTCTGTCTCCAGTTATATATCAATCCAGACAGATAGATATAGAGAGACAGATATGCATGCATCTGCTCATACGGATACTGTACCCATGTTTCCCATGTTTTTGTTAATCTGTCCTGTCTTCCCTGTCTTCCCTGTCTTCCCTGTCCTCTCCACGGCTGCACCATCACACCGCTCCTTCCCGCTCCCTCACACACCCCCACACCCGCCTTCACTCTGTCACAGTCCCTGCATCAGCAGTCTGCACGGAACTACCCAAATCAAGTCGTCACGAGGCAACCACCAGAGGAGATCGTGCAATGCCGCTGGAGTCACTTCCCTGGGCGTTCTGTGGGGCCTGTCCTGATGCAACATACGTAGGACACCGCATGCACTAACCCAGTCCAGTGAACACAATCATCGTTCTGTGGAGCCTGTTCTGATGCAACGTACGTAGGACACCACATGCACTAACCCAGTCCAGTGAACACAATCATCGTTCTGTGGAGCCTGTTCTGATGCAACATTAGGACACCACATACACCACCTACACTAACCCAGTCAAGTGAACACAATCATCGTTCTGTGGAGCCTGTTCTGATGCAACATACGTAGGACACCACACACACTAACCCAGTCCGCTGACCACAATCATCGTTCTGTGGAGCCTGTTCTGATGCAACATTAGGACACCACACACACTAACCCAGTCCACTGACCACAATCATCGTTCCGTGGAGCCTGTTCTGATGCAACATTAGGACACCACACACACTAACCCAGTCCACTGACCACAATCATCGTTCTGTGGAGCCTGTTCTGATGCAACATTAGGACCACACACACTAACCATCCACTGACCAATCATCGTTCTGTGGAGCTGTTCTGATGCAACATACGTAGGACACCACAGCACTACCCAGTCCATGACCACAATCATCGAGTCAGCCTCACACCCCGGGTGAATCATTGATTGAACAACACAGGTCTCCAAACAGCCCAGAGTACAGGTGGATACCAGGAAGTTGCCAGGCAACTTTAAGCCAATATCCTGAAATACCTAAGAAGTTTTCATGTCTTCCTGTTTGGAGAGAGGAAGGTGGGGGGTGGTGGTGGTGTACAAACGCCGATTCGCAGGTAGAGGAAAAGAGTGGGACAATGGGAATAAAAGGAGGAAAAAGAGTGGGACAATGGGAATAAAATGGAGGAAAAAGAGTGGGACAATGGGAATAAATGGAGGAAAAAGAGTGGGACAATGGGAATAAATGGAGGAAAAAGAGTGGGACAATGGGAATAAAGGAGGAAAAAGAGTGGGACAATGGGAATAAAAGGAGGGAAAAAGAGTGGGGACAATGGGAATAATAGGAGGAGGAAAAAGAGTGGGACAATGGGAATAAATGGAGGGGGGGGGGGGGAAGATGAAGGGAGAAGAGGAAGAGGAAGCATAGGAAGAGGAAAAAGAGTGGGACAATGGGAATAAATGGAGGGGGGGGGGGGAGAGAGGAAGGGAGATGAAGAGGAAAGAGGAAGCATAGAAGAGGAAAAAGAGTGGGACAATGGGAATAAATGGAGGGGGGGGGGAGAGAGAAGGGAGAAGAGGAAGAGGAAGCATAGGAAGAGGAAAAAGAGTGGGACAATGGGAATAAATGGAGGGGGGGGGGGGGGAGAGAGAAGGGAGAAGAGGAAGAGGAAGCATAGGAAGAGGAAAAAGAGTGGGACAATGGGAATAAAAGGAGGAAAAAGAGTGGGACAATGGGAATAAATGGAGGGGGGGGGGGGAGAGATGAAGGGAGAAGAGGAAGAGGAAGCATAGGAAGAGGAAAAAGAGTGGGACAATGGGAATAAATGGAGGGGGGGGGGGGAGAGATGAAGGGAGAAGAGGAAGAGGAAGCATAGGAAGAGGAAAAAGAGTGGGACAATGGGAATAAATGGAGGGGGGGGGGGGAGGAGATGAAGGGAGAAGAGAAGAGGAAGCATAGGAAGAGGAAAAAGAGTGGGACAATGGGAATAAATGGAGGGGGGGGGGAGAATGAAGGGAGAAGAGGAAGAGGAAGCATAGGAAGAGGAAAAAGAGTGGGACAATGGGAATAAATGGAGGGGGGGGGGGAGGAGATGAAGGGAGAAGAGGAAGAGGAAGCATAGGAAGAGGAAAAAGAGTGGGACAATGGGAATAAATGGAGAGGGGGGGGGGGAGAGATGAAGGGAGAAGAGGAAGAGGAAGCATAGGAAGAGGACAAAGAGTGGGACAATGGGAATAAATGGAGGGGGGGGGGGAGAGAGAAGGGAGAAGAGGAAGAGGAAGCATAGGAAGAGGAAAAGAGTGGGACAATGGGAATAAATGGAGGGGGGGGGGGGGGGGGGGAGAGAAGAAGGGAGAAGAGGAAGAGGAAGCATAGGAAGAGGAAAAAGAGTGGGACAATGGGAATAAATGGAGGGGGGGTGGAGGGGGGGGGGGGGAGAGATGAAGGGAGAAGAGAAAGAGGAAGCATAGGAAGAGGAAAAAGAGTGGGACAATGGGAATAAATGGAGGGGGGGGGGGAGAGATGAGGGAGAAGAGGAAGAGGAAGCATAGGAAGAGGAAAAAGAGTGGGACAATGGGAATAAATGGAGGGGGGGGGGGGGGGAGAGAGATGAAGGGAGAAGAGGAAAGAGGAAGCATAGGAAGGGAAAAAGAGTGGGACAATGGGAATAAATGGAGGGGGGGGGGGGAGATGAAGGGAGAAGAGAAAGAGGAAGCATAGGAAGAGGAAAAAAGAGTGGGACAATGGGAATAAATGGAGGAAAAAGAGTGGGACAATGGGAATAAATGGAGGGGGGGGGGGAGAGAGAGAGAAGAAGGGAGAAGAGGAAGAGGAAGCATAGGAAGAGGACAAAGAGTGGGACAATGGGAATAAATGGAGGGGGGGGGGGGAGAAGAAGGGAGAAGAGGAAGAGGAAGCATAGGAAGAGGAAAAGAGTGGGACAATGGAATATATGGAGGAAAAAAAGGTGGGACAATGGAATAAATGGAGGAAAAGACTGGGACAATGGGAATAAATGGAGGGGGGGGGGAGAGAGAGAGAAGAAGGAGAAGAGGAAGAGGAAGCATAGGAAGAGGAAAAAGAGTGGGACAATGGGAATAAATGGAGGAAAAAGAAATGGGTCAATGGAATAAATGGAGGGGGGAGAGGAGAGAGAGAGAGAAGGGAGAAGAGGAAGAGGAAGCATAGGAAGAGGAAAAGAGTGGGACAATGGAATAAATGGAGGAAAAAGAGTGGGTCAATGGGAATAAATGGAGGGGGGGGGGGAGGAGAGAGAAGAGGAGAAGAAGGGAGAAGAGAGAAGAGGAAGATAGGAAGAGGAAAAAGAGTGGACAATGGGAATAAAGGAGGAAAAAGAGGGACAATGGAATAAATGAGAGGGGGGGGGGACGAGAAGAAGAGAGAGAAGAGAGAAGAGGAAGCATAGGAAGAGAAAAAGAGTGGGACAATGGGAATAAATGGAGGGGGGGGGGGAGAGAGAGAAGGGAGAAGAGAAGAGAAGCATAGGAAGAGGAAAAGAGTGGGACAATGGAAATAAATGGAGGAAAAAGAGTGGGTCAATGGGAATAAAATGGAGGTGGGGGGGGGAGAAGGAGAAGAAGGGAGAAGAGGAAGAGGAAGCATAGGAGAGGAAAAAGAGTGGGACAATGGGAATAAATGGAGGAAAAAAGAGTGGGTCAATGGGAATAAATGGAGGGGGGGGAGAGAGAGAGAGAAGAAGGGAGAAGAGGAAGAGGAAGCATAGGAAGAGGAAAAAGAGTGGGACAATGGGAATAAATGGAGGGGGGGGGGAGAGATGAAGGGAGAAGAGGAAGAGGAAGCATAGGAAGAGGAAAAAGAGTGGGACAATGGGAATAAATGGAGGGGGGGGGGGGAGAGAAGAAGGGAGAAGAGGAAGAGGAAGCATAGGAAGAGGAAAAAGAGTGGGACAATGGGAATAAATGGAGGGGGGGGGGAGAAGAAGGGAGAAGAGGAAGAGGAAGCATAGGAAGAGGAAAAAGAGTGGGACAATGGGAATAAATGGAGGAAAAAGAGTGGGACAATGGGAATAAATGGAGGAAAAAGAGTGGGACAATGGGAATAAATGGAGGGGGGGGGGGGGAGAGAAGAAGGGAGAAGAGGAAGAGGAAGCATAGGAAGAGGAAAA
Organism: Conus canariensis; assembly: GCA_033310375.1. NCBI lineage: Eukaryota > Metazoa > Mollusca > Gastropoda > Neogastropoda > Conidae > Conus > Conus canariensis. The sequence continues at coordinate 1,469,476 of CM065717.1, forward strand.
AGAGTGGGACAATGGGAATAAATGGAGGGGGGGGGGGGGAGAGAGAGAGAGAAGAAGGGAGAAGAGGAAGGGGAAGCATAGGAAGAGGACAAAGAGTGGGACAATGGGAATAAATGGAGGGGGGGGGGGGGGAGAGAAGAAAGGAGAAGAGGAAGAGGAAGCATAGGAAGAGGAAAAAGAGTGGGACAATGGGAATAAATGGAGGGGGGGGGGGAGAGAAGAAGGGAGAAGAGGAAGAGGAAGCATAGGAAGAGGAAAAAGAGTGGGACAATGGGAATAAATGGAGGGGGGGGGGGGAGAAGAAGGGAGAAGAGGAAGAGGAAGCATAGGAAGAGGAAAAAGAGTGGGACAATGGGAATAAATGGAGGGGGGGGGGAGGAAGAAGGGAGAAGAGGAAGAGGAAGCATAGGAAGAGAAAGGGGAAGAAGAAAAGAAACAAGAGGACGCAAAAAAGGGGAGGAAAGTAAGAATGAATGACAGAAAGGGATAAAGGGTACACTGTGCGACATAAAGAGAAGAAAATGAAATAGAGCAGGAGGAGGAAGAGGAGAAGGAGGAGTTGGAGGAAGAAGAAGAGGAGGAGGTGAAAGAAGCGGAGGAGGGGGAGGAAGAGGGGGACAAGAAGAAGAGACAGAAGAAGAAGATGAAAATGGAGGGAGGAGGAGGGAGGAGGAGGAGGAGGAGGAGGAGGAGGAAGAGAAAACGAAAAACAATGATAATAAGACCATTTACAGAGTTGAGGAGGAGGAGGAGGGGAAAGGAGGAGCAGGAAAAGAGAAGAAGAAGAAGAAGAAGAAAGAAGAAGAAGAAGAAGAAAGAAGAAGAAGAAGAAGAAGAAGAAGAAGAAGAAGAAGACGAGACGACGACGACGACGACGACGACGACGACGAGAAGAAGAAGAAGAAGAAGAAGAAGAAGAAGAAGAAGAAGAAGAAGAAGAAGAAGAAGAAGAAGAGGAGGAGGAGGAGGAGGAGAGGGAGGAGGAGGAGGAGGAGGAGGGAGGAGGAGACGATAACGACGACGATGACGACGAGGAGAAGAGAAAAAAAAAAAACACGAAAGAAGACAATACGAATACTGTATAGCAATAAGAAGAAAACTACAAAAGAGAAGGAGAAAGGACAAGTGGACAGAGAGGGGAAGGAAAGGAAAGGGAGGTATGAGGGGTGGGAGAAAGGGAAGGGAGGAGGGGAGGAAGAAGGAAAAGATGGGGGGAAGGGGGGGGGGGGCGATGATTAAAAAGGCAGGCTCTGAGCGAGGGAGAAAAGTGGTGGGTACCACAACACGGGCTTCAGATCTGTGCTATTTGCTTTTCCCTTGAAGTGTGGCCACTACATCGTTCAAAGGGAGGGGACACGAGCTATACTTACGCAGATCGAGAATATTCAAACATCGGTTGGCCAGTGTGTGTGTGTGTGGTGTGTGTGTGTGTGTGTGTGTGTGTGTGTGTGTGTGTGTGTGTGTGTGCGTGCGTGTGTGTGTGTGTGTGTGTGTGGTGTGTGCGTGTGTGTGTTGTGTGTTGTGTGTGTGTGTGTGTGTGTGTGTGTGTGTGTGTGAGAGAGAGAGAGAGAGAGGAGAGAGAGAGAGAGAGAGAGAGAGAGAGAGAGAGGAAAGGACAGAGACAGACAGACAGACAGGTCGTCTGGAAGTGTGAACACTGATACAGCAGGCACGGTGCGGCACCTCGCTTTCTCTTTGTTCCGATCGCCTTCATCTCACGCCTTCCCAGCCCGCTCCCCCCCCCCCCCCAGTCTCACCCCCCCCCCCCCTTTCTCTCTGTCGCCTTCAAACGTACAGCCAACAGTTTTCGATGGGAGACAGAAGGCCAAGGAATCACAACCCCTGGTGTTTTTTTTTCAGCTTTGACGTTTGCCTTCAAATCCACCGAGCGATAAACGAGCGGTGAAGAACACGATGGGGTCTGGCACGAACCTGGTGATTCGACATCGGCAAAACAATTCTGCACTCAGCACGCTTTCCTGTCACACGGCGATGATGCCATTAGACATCTCAGAACACTCCCTCCCCTCTCCCCCACAGACTGTATGTAAGACTAATATACACTTCACACTCTTCCCCGACCCCACCCCGACCTCAATCTCCCCCATTCCACCGCGTCATAGCTGAAACACAGTTCTGATGACGTTAGCAAGGAGCACGGACGGAGAAAAAAGGGATCAGGCTAAACTGCTTGTACTGCAGGACGTCCATTTGTGCTTGCTGGACGTTCACTGCATGCATGGACATAGCAGGGAGGGGTGGGGATGGGGGGTGGGGTATCATTCACTTCATGGGTACGTCGCTGAGAGTGCCGCGCACATTTTCTGACCAACACTGCAGGTGTCCGTATCTCTCGAGCCTGGCTGGCAGGCAGCCGTGACAGATTCTGGAAAGAAGTTAAGAGAACATGATTGCCATGTCGTCTCAGACTAACTTACAACTGTATATCATCCTCCTCTCCTCCTCTCTCATCATCATCATTGTCGTCGTCGTCGTCGTTACCGTCGCCATCATCATCATCTCATCATCATCATCATCATCATCATCATCTCTCTCTCTCTCTCTCTCTCTCTCTCTCTCTTCTCTCTCTCTTTCGCACATGCACGCCCCCCCCCCCCCCCCCACACACACACAAGCACGCACGTGAGCGCGGTTACGGTATTTAGAAAGGTTGGGATGCTTGCAAGTGATGACAAATGGCACTATGATGGAATGAAAGAAGTAGTGTACAATAATAATATAATGAATACTTATATAGCGCTATTCTCGGCTAGAGACCAAGCTCTAAGAGCTTTACAATCAACACTCGTTTACACAACGGGCTGCCTACCTGGTAGTGCCGACTGAAGAGCTGCCAGCTGGCGTTCATTCAGTCGTTTCCCGTGTCATCCAGTCAGTATCGTTCATATCGATCACTCATTTTCTTACTTCCTTCATTCTTTCCATTTCTTACGCAGGTGCATGCTATGTGTAACGTGTCATCCATACCAACGGCCAAACTGGCCTACTCTTCCGAAAGTTAGTGATGGGATTTTACGTGTGTGCAAGATGTTATGCGTGCGTTCACACACGGAACCTCGGTTTATAGTCTCATTCGAAGGACTGTATGGGAAATGGAGTCAGAACCAATGTTAACTCCGAGGGAAAAATCCCCCTGTACCGAAACGCCACGGCGGAGGTTCGAACCCGCAACCCCAGGATCACCAAGATTACGAGTCCGGCGCTCTACCAACTGAGCTATTCCGGCTCCCAATGACTGTTACTTGGCTGTACATTCACAGTTTTTTTTCCGCTTCAAACAAGGAACACACGACATATCAGCTGAAGAGAAGATTAAAAAAAAAGCAGTACTTTGGAAAAGCCTACAATCAGCGTAAGAAAATGTAAAGCAACAAAACCAACATTCTTCACAAGTTTTTTTCAATCCCTACGTACAGTCAGTGCCACTGAGAGCTGACGTCGTCAAAGGCCGTTAACTATTGACGGTGTCTATCTTCTGGCATGGAAAAAAATGCTCTTCAGTACTTATCAGAAACCCAGAGACGATAGTTTGTGTGAACTTCTAAAAAAAAACAACCCAACCCAGTTTCCCAAATTCCTTTTGCCTCTTTCCAGTATAAAAGCGACTTATCAAACATGTTTCTTTCTTGTACAAAAGGGACTTATCAGACATGTTTCTTTCTTGTACAAAAGGGACCTTAACAGACATGTTTCTTTCCTGTACAAAAGGGACCTTATCAGACATGTTTCTTTCTTGTACAAAAGGGACCTTAACAGACATGTTTCTTTCCTGTATAAAATGGACCTTATCAGACATGTTTCTTTCTTGTACAAAAGGGACCTTATCAGACATGTTTCTTTCTTGTACAAAATGGACCTTATCAGACATGTTTTTTTCTTGTACAAAAGGGACCTTATCAGACATGTTTCTTTCTTGTACAAAAGGGACCTTATCAGACATGTTTCTTTCTTGTATAAAATGGACCTTATCAGACATGTTTCTTTTTTGTACAGAAGGGACCTTAACAGACATGTTTCTTTCCAGTACAAAAGGGACCTTAACAGACATGTTTCTTTCCAGTACAAAAGGGACCTTATCAGACATGTTTCTTTTTTGTACAAAAGGGACCTTATCAAACATGTTTGTAGTGCTTGCCTCTCTCTCTCTCTCTCTCTCTCTCTCTCTCTCTCTCTCTCTCTCAAAATTTTCTGTGTGCTTCTCTCTGTATGTCTATCTGTCTGTCTGTCTGTCTATCTTAAACTTTTCTGTATGTGCTTCTCTCTATCTGTCTGTCTGTCTCTCTCGTTATATAGGAGATGAGTTGAAGAAAAAAAAGGATACAAAGAGAATCTAGAATGCAGTCAAACTGGGGTACTAGACTACGTGGGAAAACACACGTCAAAGAAGTCTCAGACGAAATTAAATTTGGTATGTGGCTGCTCTTAGACTCACCTTCATCCTCAAACCCAGCGAAATGGGCAAACACTCACATCACCCCGCGTGCCCACTGTGTCACCTTCATCCTCAAACCCAGTGAAATGGGCAAACACTCACATCACCCGCGTGTCCACCGTGTCACCTTCATCCTCAAACCCAGTGAAATGGGCAAACACTCAAATCACCCCGCGTGTCCACCGTGTCACCTTCATCCTCAAACCCAGTGAAATGGGCAAACACTCACATCACCCCGCGTGTCCACTGTGTCACCTTCATCCTCAAACCCAGTGAAATGGGCAAACACTCACATCACCTCGCGTGCCCACCGTGTCACCTTCATCCTCAAACCCAGTGAAATGGGCAAACACTCACATCACCCCGCGTGCCCACCGTGTCACCTTCATCCTCAAACCCAGTGAAATGGGCAAACACTCACATCACCTCGCGTGCCCACCGTGTCACCTTCATCCTCAAACCCAGTGAAACGGGCAAACTCACATCACCCCGCGTGCCCACCGTGTCACCTTCATCCTCAAACCCAGTGAAATGGGCAAACACTCACATCACCCCGCGTGCCCACCGTGTCACCTTCATCCTCAAACCCAGTGAAATGGGCAAACACTCACATCACCCCGCGTGCCCACCGTGTCACCTTCATCCTCAAACCCAGTGAAATGGGCAAACACTCACATCACCCCGCGTGCCCACCGTGTCACCTTCATCCTCAAACCCAGTGAAATGGGCAAACACTCACATCACCTCGCGTGCCCACCGTGTCACCTTCATCCTCAAACCCAGTGAAATGGGCAAACACTCACATCACCTCGCGTGCCCACCGTGTCACCTTCATCCTCAAACCCAGTGAAATGGGCAAACACTCACATCACCCGCGTGTTCACTGTGTCAGGGCAAAGAAACGGAGACATGTCCTGATTTCAAGTCAAACAAAGCAGACACCACTAAGTGTTTAGGTAAACCGTACATGCTGTACACATGCAGACACAGCTAAGTGTTTAGGTAAACTGTACATGCCGTACACATGCAGACACAGCTAAGTGTTTAGGTAAACCGTACATGCGGTCAGCACTGCCCAGCCTGGCAGTGAGGTGTGAGGGACTAGGTAAACCGTACATGCGGTCAGCACTGCCCAGCCTGGCAGTGAGGTGTGAGGGACTAGGTAAACTGTACATGCCGTACACATGCAGACACAGCTAAGTGTTTAGGTAAACCGTACATGCGGTCAGCACTGCCCAGCCTGGCAGTGGGGAGTGAGGGACTAGGTAAACCGTACATGCGGTCAGCACTGCCCAGCCTGGCAGTGGGGAGTGAGGGACTAGGTAAACCGTACATGCGGTCAGCACTGCCCAGCCTGGCAGTGGGGAGTGAGGGACTAGGTAAACCGTACATGCGGTCAGCACTGCCCAGCCTGGCAGTGGGGAGTGAGGGACTAGGTAAACCGTACATGCGGTCAGCACTGCCCAGCCTGGCAGTGGGGAGTGAGGGACTAGGTAAACCGTACATGCGGTCAGCACTGCCCAGCCTGGCAGTGGGGAGTGAGGGACTAGGTAAACCGTACATGCGGTCAGCACTGCCCAGCCTGGCAGTGAGGTGTGAGGGACTAGGTAAACCGTACATGCGGTCAGCACTGCCCAGCCTGGCAGTGGGGAGTGAGGGACTAGGTAAACCGTACATGCGGTCAGCACTGCCCAGCCTGGCAGTGGGGTGTGAGGGACTAGGGAGATGCGGTCAGCGCTGCCCAGCCTGGCAGTGGGGTGTGAGGGACTAGGGAGGTGTCTGGGAGCGCACGGCAGACCTTCTGGAATGAGAGCACCATCCAGAGATCATCAGGGAGACTGGCATGAGATTGGACAGTGTCCTCCACTCAGGTTCTTAAAAACAAACAGTTCCAGAATGAAGATGGCAACAAGAAGGAGAAGTTTGCTGTCTAGGCGGTGAGAGAACCTGGCTTCCAAGCCAAGTCCTTGCCATAGAGGTTGGAGCAAAGTGGGTAAGGTACGGTAATGCTGCTTAGAGCCCAGCCGACCGCAAAGGGCATATCAGGGTTGTCACCGCGTTGAAGTCAACTCACAAGTCATTTTTAAAAAAAAAGCTCATTCACACAACCCTTTAAAATGCACCTACTAAAAGCACACCGGAAATTTTGTTAAAAATCTTTCTTCTGTAAAATCTTAGAATAGACGAAAAATGTTATTCTCCCTCAGAACACCAAAGATCACATCAGGTGGGACATCTCTGAACAACGTTTTCGTGAAGTCTGCTGTAAAATGTGTATGTCTGACATCAGGTTCTTCTACTTATGATCTCATGAAACAACTGTCGGTTTCTGTTAAGAAGAGGGCCAAAGCCCTCAATGCACAGAGATAGCTGAACACACAGACAGCTGAAACACAGACAGCTAGAATACACACAGACAGCTGAACACACAGACAGCTGAAACACAGTTCCGGCTGGGTCTGGCAGAGCAGGAACAAAAGTCAACATCACAAGGCTTCAATCTTCCGGCTCACAACAGGTATCCCATAGTTCCGTGGGTAAGACATTTGTTACAAGGCAAGTTGGTCTTGTGGTTCCCAGCCATCCAGAAGGTGAAGGTTCGAATCCCAGCAGCACCAAACTATTTCTGACAGTTGAAGAGCATCTAGGAGTCTGGACACAACTTTGCTGTCTAATCTAAAAAAATGCGCTCGACTTCCGATTTCATTTTCACATGGTATAACATACATCCCATAATACCAGAGGCAGTGAAGCCTCCTGTTATATCAAGAGGTGCTCGTCAAAAGACAAAAGTGAAGACATTCTTCCTGCAGCCTGGCTTTGACCGACCATGCCAGGAAAACAGCCTGTATGAGCGGCTTTGACCAATACTGCCAGAAATACAGCCTGTATGAACTGCTGGCTTTGACCATACACACATGGCCAGGAAATACAGCCTGTATGAACTGCCGTACGAACTACAGCCTACATGAACTGCTGGCTTTGACCATAAACACACGGTTAGAAAACACAGCCTATATGAACTGCCGTATGAACTGTACAAACAGCTTGAACACCCAGAGATAAAAAAAGAAAAATAACAGTGCTTCCAGCCGTATGACCAGAAACATATTCTGCGTATGCGTACTTTCGTTAACATCCAGCCAGTCTCCAAGAGTGCCGTGTTCTCAACTTTCAATGTCTGTGTATGTTCGTGTATGCGAGTGAGTACGTGTGTGTGTGTGTGTGTGTGTGTGTGTGTGTGTGTGTGTGTGTCGTGCGTGCGTGCGTGCGTGCGTGCGTGCGTGCGTGCGTGTGTGTGTGTGTGTGTGTGTGTGTGTGTGTGTGTGTGTGTGCGCGTGCCATTGCGTGCGCGCGCACGTGCGTGTGCGTGTGTGTGAGCTGAAAAGAATCTTCGAACCTAACAGCTGAATCAGAATCAGAAGCGTGTCTGTGTAACTTTTGCCATCTACTGTTGGAAGAAGTCTTCCTTTCTCGGTATGGATTACTCCCCTTGAACTTGTATTGCTACAATGATTTTTCTGCGGAACAAACTTTGCCCAGTCATTATGACAGCAAGATCAAAAGCGAACGCCTTTTTCACAATCCCCTCGACACTCTAATCACAGGAGACTGAAGGAGACTACAGCGTTGGTGGGACTAGGAAAAAAGCCAATGAACACCTACCCACGCAAAAAGACGCGATGCAACGCTAAATTATAGCCATACTGAACAGACAAGCAATTCTTGTTCAGAAGTCACAAAAAACACACGTCAGAAAATGCCCAAAACACAGAGAGCAATACTTCCCACAGGGCAAAATCATTGTGCGCCTGATGACCAAATGGGGAGTACTGTTTGTTGCATTCGCGGGCCTGTTATTTTTGAAGAAAATCATATTTGTTTACATTTCACATCCCTCTGTTGTATTGCGCGTTAAACACGTTAGTTTCCATTCTGTTTTGTGTGCTCATTTGCATGTTGCTCTTTGATTGAAGAGCTAGATTAGTCTCATTGAAATGGCTTCAGTGACTACGTTTGACAGACCTGAAGAAAGACATCAACAAAAGAGCTCGATTGTGATCTAAACACTTCTTTCCTTCCTGTTGTCACCCGGAGAAAACCGTTTTTGTATGTGTAAACGTTCAAAGTTAGTGTGATCGATTTTGCAAGTTTGTGATATACTGGCTATGGTGGTCATCTTTATTGTTTCGTCTTCATCGTAAAGTAAGGTGAACAGGAGTCCAGAGGGAAATAAGCTTTTACAGGTAAATTGTAATGACCATTTCAGCTAGTTCAACAAGGTCAATTGTAATGACCATTTCAGCTAGTTCAAAAAGGTACATTGTAATGACCATTTCAGCTAGTTCAACAAGGTCAATTGTAATGACCATTTCAGCTAGTTCAACCAGGTACATTGTAATGACCATTTCAGCTAGTTCAACAGGTACATTGTAATGACCATTTCAGCTAGTTCAACAAGGTCAATGGTAATAACTATTTCAGCTAGTTCGACAAGGTCAATTGTAATGACCATTTCAGCTAGTTCAACAAGGTACATTGTAATGACCATTTCAGCTAGTTCAACAAGGTACATTGTAATGACCATTTCAGCTAGTTCGACAAGGTACATTGTAATGACCATTTCAGCTAGTTCAACAAGGTCAATGGTAATGACCATTTCAGCTAGTTCAACAAGGTCAATGGTAATGACCATTTCAGCTAGTTCAACAAGTGATTTGATGTGAACTCACCCTCCCCACTTCCACTTCCTTCCACAACAGATTTACAGATGAGTTATCAGCCAAAATACAATGCATACTTGTCATTGTCTGTCTTTGTCTCTGCTCTGTCTCTGTCTCTGTCTGTCTGTCTCTGTCTCTGTCTCTGTCTCTCTCTCTCTCTCTCCTCTCTCTCTCTCTCTCTCTCTCTCTCCGTTTTACCCTTCATTGTCGCCTACCTCATAATTATTTGGTTTTGCTTTCGTTTTTGTTCTTTCGCTCGCTCAGCTTCTAACACATGCGGCTTGAGGGAGGGAACGGATGGGGAAGAAGAGGCACGGAAAGGAGAGAGAGAGAGAGAGAGAGAGAGAGAGAGAGAGAGAGAGAGAGAGAGAGAGAGGCTGACATTACTTCTCCCGATCACAACAGCAGCAGCAGCAGCAGCAACAGCCACAGAAGCAGCTGTAGCCACCGTTCCTCAGAATCTGACAGATAGAGTGCATCAGCGGAACAATCGGATTGAGATCCACTTCAGAAACCCCCTCCCCCCCCCCCCCCCCCATCGTTCCCTCCCCTTCTTACCTCCCCACTGGGTGTCCCTGCGTGGCGGCGCTGTGTGGACGGGCAATGTGCCGTTGAGTCAACAAACAGGCGGGGAGGGAAGGCTCGGACAGATGGCTGTTTACTCTCCGCCAGCTTGGAACTGCCTGACGACTGCTCTGGCCTACAGCGCCTGAGTGGGGGGGGGGGGGGGGGGGGGGGGGGGGGCAGGGGGTGGAGGTGGGATGGGGAGGGAGGGTAATGATGAGACGAGTGGCTAGGTGGGGGTGGGGGTGGGAGGGGGGACCGGAGAGGCTTGTGTGGTAGGTGGAGCGCAGGTGAAAATTCTAAGTGATCGGACACCTCGTCTAGTGGAGAGATTGTACCCACGTACCTCCCCCCCTTCCCCTTCTCTCCCTCCCGTTCCCCCACTCGAACCCCCTCCCCCACCCCTCCTCTTACCTCCGAATTTCCCTCTAATGTAACAGACTGCTGACGCTGACAAGACCTACGGCAGTTGCAGGTTGGTTGGTTGTTAGGATCTCCCGGTACGGCCAGGAGAGAGAGGTGAGGGGGATGGAGGGGGGGGGGTTGCGATGAGGCAGGGAACGGCGAAAGAGGGAGGAGGGAGGAGGTTTGGGGGCGAGGAAAGAACGTCGGGGAGGGAGAGGGTACCGGGTGGGGTGAGAGTTTCCAACGATCTCCTTTCAATGACCATCAGTTGTTGTTTTTTCCCCTTGGTATTGCATTGAGAGTGGTGTTTTCCTGTCAGTAGCTGTGCTTTGTTTGACCATAAGTTGTTTTTTTCCCTTGGTATTGCATTGAGAGTGGTGTTTCCCTGTCAGTAGCTGTGTTTTGTTTGACCATCAGTTGTTGTTTTTTCCCCTTGGTATTGCATTGAGAGTGGCGTTTCCCTGTCAGTAGCTGTGCTTTGTTTGACCATCAGTTGTTTTTTCCCCTTGGTATTGCATTGAGAGTGGCGTTTCCCTGTCAGTAGCTGTGCTTTGTTTGACCATAAGTTGTTTTTTCCCCTTGGTATTGCATTGAGAGTGGCGTTTCCCTGTCAGTAGCTGTGCTTTGTTTGACCATAAGTTGTTGTTTTTTCCCCTTGGTATTGCATTGAGAGTGGCGTTTCCCTGTCAGTAGTTGTGCTTTGTTTGAAGCTGTCCTAGTGGGTCCTAGACACCGGGGAGCAAGAACGAGAGCCTAGAGAGGCAAGGAGGAACGTTTGTGACGGCCACTGTACGGATTTCAATCATGAAGCCGCTCTAAACATACTGCCGTCAATCCTGTCTGTAACAGAGCCTGGAGAGGCAAGGAGGAACGTTTGTGACGGCCACTGTACGGATTTCAATCATGAAGCCGCTCTAAACATACTGCCTTCAGTTCTGTCTGTAACCCACGTAGTGTCCCTTTCATCGACAATTTGGGCTTCCAGCTTTTCCAGTCGACAGATCATGCTATAACCACTCTCTGTCAATCCTTGTCACTTCATGCAGTGCTAAAGCCATTTTCTAGTTACCCTTTTGTGTTACAGAGCATTTTTAAAGTTTGCAATGTTGTTATGGTCTTTTACCGTAGTGAAGAGGGGCATTCTGACAGCCGTGGTTTAGAATGTCAGTGTGACCTCAGCACAGTTCGATTGGTGCATTATCGCTGTGTTCGCTGGTGTGTCAAACTGATGTGAACACAAAGTGAGTTCTTCTTCTTCTTCTACTTGTTCTTGTTTCTTCTTGGTCTTGTTCTTGTTCTTCTTCTTCTTCTCCTCTCTCTCTCCTCCTCCTCCTCCTCCTCCTCTTCCTTCTTCTTCTTCTTCTTCTTCTTCTCTTCTTCTTTCTTCTTCTCTTCTTCTTCTTCTTCTCCTTCTTCTTCTTCTTCCTCTCCTCCTCTCCTCTTCTTCTTCTTCTTCTCCTTCTCCTCCTCGTTCTCCTCTTCTCTTCTTCTTCTTCTTCTTCTTCTTCTTCTTCTTCTTCTTCTTCTTCTTCTTTCTTCTTCTTCTTCTTCTCTCTTCTCCTCGACCTCCTTTGTGACTCCTCACTCTCCTCCTTCATTCTTCTTTTCTTCTTTTCTTTCTTCTTCTTCTTCTTTTCTACGACCTCCATTGTGATCACTGAGGCGCCGCACTGAAGAATGTCGTTGCGCATTATCGTTACTTTTGGCTAGGGTGTCAACAGACTTGGCAGAGTTCACTGACCATTGCTGCTATGTGACTGGTGGTGTATCACGAGCTAAGAGTTCACTGGCCAATTAACTGTATTTGGCTTTGAGTCGAATGTGGACATTAGCTAAGTTTCAATGATATTAGACGTTTGCTACATTGGGTTAGTACAGTTTCATGGTCATACGCTATTTGGTTGGTGTCACATGGTGAAAAATGTGTCAATGGTGAATTACTGCAATTTGGGCTGCTGGGTCATGCGACCCCAGAGTTTTGTTGTTGTTGCTGTTGTTGTTGCTGTTGTTGTTGTTATTGTGCTTTATACAATATTCAACCTGGTTATTCTTAGTGACACTAGCACAGCTTCATTGGTGCATTATCACTGTTTTAGACAATGTAACAATGTGGCATTAGGACACAGTTTCATTGATGTTTTTTTTTTTTTTCTTGGGGGGGGGGGGGGGGGGGGCGAGTGCGGGCAGGCAACATTAGCACATAACATCATCGTTGCATTCTTACTATTCTGACTGTGAGATTAGTACAGAGTTTTACTGGATTACAGTTATTTAGGATAGTGTGGCAACGTGACGTCATTATACATTTTATTGGTGTATTAATGCTGCTTTGCCCGGAGTGTAAATGTGTCAGTGGCACAGATTTTTGCAGATGAAGTATTGCGATTTGGAATTATGTGTTAAGGTGACACTAGCATTACTTCACTGGCGTCTTTTTGCCTTTTTGACTGGTGTCAAGAGATATTACCAGCATTTCATTTGTGGCCATACATTCATTCTGCCTGAAGTGTGAATCTGACATCAAAGTGACATTAGAAGAGTTTCAACACTGTCTTGTTGCCATGGCGGCTGATTTGTCGGAGTGAAATGAAAACACTGTTTCCATGGTGTGTTAACGCTATTTCGGGGGATGTGTCACTGAGTGAAATGAAGACACTGTTTCCATGGTGTGTTAACGCTATTTCGGGGGATGTGTCACTGAGTGAAATGAAAACACTGTTTCCATGGTGTGTTAACGCTATTTCGGGGGATGTGTCACTGAGTGAAATGAAGACACTGTTTCCATGGTGTGTTAACGCTATTTCGGGGGATGTGTCACTGAGTGAATAATAGACACTGTTTTCCATTGTGTGTTAACGCTATTTCGGGCGATGTGTCAC
>CM065717.1:1487500-1495000 GCA_033310375.1 Conus canariensis
TAGGATTTCTTATGGGAGCAAAAGTTACCGCACTTGTTTACTATTTATTGTTTACTGTTCCCTGCCTCATTTCATTTCCATTATTATTATTGTTATAACCATCATCATCATCGTCATCATCATCATTATCGTTATTATTACCATTACGATAAAATAAAAACGATTATTAAAAGATCAGTGTGCCTAACATGATTAGCAGTAGGGGTCTGAATCCATTGACAGCAGTGGAGATGTCGCTGTCTGATCGTCCATCAGGGCTGTCCACTGACAACAGTGCAGATGTGGCTGTCTGATCTTCCATCTGGGCAGTTCAGTGGGGGTCTGAATCCGTTGACAGTAGTGCAGATGTGGCTGTCTGATCGTCCATCAGGGCTGTCCATCGACAGCAGTGCAGATGTCGCTGTCTGATCGTCCATCAGGGCAGTTCAGTATGGGTCTTAATTCATTGACAGCAGTGCAAATGTTGCTGTCTGATCGTCCATCAGGGCTGTCCATTGACAGCAGTGCAGATGTGGCTGTCTGATCGTCGATCAGGGCAGTGGGGGTCTTAATCCATTGACAGCAGTGCAGATGTCGCTGTCTGATCGTCCATCAGGACTGTTCATTGACAGCAGTGAAGATGTGGCTGTCTGATCGTCCATCAGGGCAGTCCATTGACAACAGTGCAGATGTGGCTGTCTGATCGTCCATCAGGGCAGTCCATTGACAACAGTGCAGATGTGGCTGGCTGATCGTCCATCAGGGCAGTCCATTGACACCAGTGCAGATGTGGCTGTCTGATCGTCCATCAGGGCAGTCCATTGACACCAGTGCAGATGTGGCTGTCTGATCGTCCATCAGGGCAGTCCATTGACAGCAGTGGAGATGTGGCTGTCTGATCGTCCATCAGGGCAGTCCATTGACAACAGTGCAGATGTGGCTGTCTGATCGTCCATCAGGGCAGTCCATTGACAACAGTGCAGATGTGGCTGTCTGATCGTCCATCAAGGCAGTCCATTGACACCAGTGCAGATGTGGCTGTCTGATCGTCCATCAAGGCAGTCCATTGACAGCAGTGCAGATGTGGCTGTCTGATCGTCCATCAGGGCAGTCCATTGACAACAGTGCAGATGTGGCTGTCTGATCGTCCATCAGGGCAGTCCACTGACAGCAGTGCAGATGTGGCTGTCTGATCGTCTATCAGGGCTGTCCACTGACAGCAGTGCAGATGTGGCTGTCTGATCGTCCATCAGGGCTGTCCAATGGACAGCAATGGTTGCTTCACGGCGCCAATCTCCATCCCAATTATCACACAACAGGCTGGCTATTTTCCAGTTGTTCTTTTTTTCTTTAACAATGCTGTGGTCAGCCAAACGCAGATACAGACATGGGGATCTTCAGGGCTGTTCGTAATTGAACGTACGATTAGTTCGTGTAATCGGGTGGCGTAGTAACAACGATCACTGATCTGTTTCTCAGTAAAACTGCAGGGTCCATGAGCTTGTTCGCAGAGATCACCAAGACACAGACAGTTGCCTTAATCACACCAGATGTTTCTCAAGGGAGAAAGCCAATCCCCATGCTCACACAAATACCACTCGCAAGTGCTCGACAAGGATAGTCAGGCCTGTTGAATTGGCAACCGCTTTGAACAGGCCGTTAAGTCCATTATGACAATATCTTTTGTCTAAACTTTCACTTCTTTTTTTCACGGAACTGAAATCTTCAACACCACGGCCGTACTGAATATCATGTTTATTTATGAATGTTGTGCAATCAGATCCACCAAGCAGAAATTTGTTTCCATAACAGGAGAGTTTTTATAGCGTTACTCCATTTCACTTGAACCTGAATAGAGCCCTAGAGCATGTTCAGCGATTCTTTTTCCTCTGCGAAGCGGGGATATTCCAGTTTCTTAACGGTCTTCGATCGCTACCAACAGAACGCATAATCAAAACAAAGGCAAGATATCGCCGAGATCGCATAAGTAGACGACTCGGTTCGTGAATTAAATGAACGTACAATAAAGAACAGCTTAGACATGCCAAAAGAAGCTTTCCGTGACTCACTACCCGCTGAAGCACCGATGTTCACGTGGTTGTCACGGTATTCCTGTCACAGGACATGACGTACACGGTGTCAAACACGTATGCCCACACACAGGATGGGGATCAATACGCGGGCAGTTCATTAACCCTTTTAACCCCAGTGTAGCCCAAACCGCCACAGCGCGACTCGGCATCGATACTTCATTTCTGCACCAAGCAACACGACCACCGCAAGGCACTGGGACTGGGAAGAGGTTAAAGGAGTCAAGCGACAGCTTTTAAGGACAAACATTTTCCTTTGTTTTCCTACTGGAAGTAGCTACGTGATGGTTTCAAAAGTAACCGGCGTTTGAAAAGAGAAAGATTCTAAAAACAGCTAACCTTTGACGGTGCCTATCCGTTTTCCAAGTATTATAGTACATGCTGGGTAATTTCTGATTTTCTATAATGGATACACACTAATATGGATTTCGGTATTTTTAGGGCTGTTCTTTTTTCCCCTCACTATGAAAGTTTTATGTCCACTTAAGACACATTTTACATTAACAGGAAAACAAAACGTAAGTGTATTTACTACAGCGCTTATCAAAAGATGTCGAAACATACAAAACTATTCTCGTATGCACTGTGTTATGAACAGTATGCACTATGTTATGAACAGTATGCACTATGTTATGAACAGTATACACTAGGTTAGGAACAGTATGCACTATGTTAGGAACAGTATGTACTATGTTACCAACAGTATGCACTAAGTTATGAACAGTATGCACTATGTTAGGAACAGTATGCACTATGTTACCAATAGTATGCACTAAGTTATGAACAGTATGCACTATGTTATGACTATGTTATGAACAGTATGCACTAAGTTATGAACAGTATGCACTGTTATGAACAGTATGCACTATGTAATGAACAGTATGCAATATGTTAGGAACAGTATGCACTATGATAGGAACAGTATGCACTATGTTATGAACAGTATGCACTGTGTTATGAACAGTATGCACTATGTTAGGAACAGTATGCACTATGATAGGAACAGTATGCACTATGTTATGAACAGTATGCACTGTGTTAGGAACAGTATGCACTGTGTTAGGAACAGTATGCACAATGTTATGAACAGTATGCACTAAGTTATGAACAGTATGCACTGTGTTAGGAACAGTATGCAGTATGTTAGGAACAATATGCACTATGTTAGGAACAGTATGCAATATGTTAGGAACAGTATGCACTGTGTTAGGAACAGTATGCACTATGTTAGGAACAGTATGCACTATGTTACCAATAGTATGCACTATGTTACCAATAGTATGCACTATGTTATGAACAGTATGCACTATGTTATGAACAGTATGCACTATGTTACCAATAGTATGCACTATGTTATGAACAGTATGCACTATGTTATGAACAGTATGCACTATGTTACCAATAGTATGCACTATGTTACCAATAGTATGCACTATGTTATGAACAGTATGCACTATGTTACCAACAGTATGCACTATGTTATGAACAGTATGCACTAAGTGACCAATAGTATGCACTATGTTAGGAACAGTATGCAATATGTTAGGAACAGTATGAACTATGCTAGGAACAGTATGAACTTTGCTACCAATAGTATACACTATGTTAGGAATAGTATGCACTATGTTATGAATAATTTGCACTATGCTACGAACAGTACGCACAATCTTAGGAACAGTATGCACTGTGCTACAAACAGCATGCAGTAGAAAGAAACTCGTGGAGAGCGTGGCAGGAGAGAGTCCTCAGAAGAGAAGCCCCCTTCAAGCAAGTGTTTCGGCCCTTATACGAACAGTATGCGCTATCTTAGGAACAGACTTACTAGCACGAACATCATTTTATTACTGAGTATTTTATTAAGTACCTGTCTCGTGGGCCTTCAACAAAAGAAAACAAAACAAAACAAAAAATTAATTAGCACAAATAAAATGGACTAACCATGGGGCCAAGGGGAGGTAAGAGGTAGACAGACGGACAGACAGATAAACAGACAGACAGACACACAGACAGACAGACACACAGACACACAGACACACACACACACACACACACACACACACATACACACACACACACACTCACATACACACAAGGGGAGGGGGGTGGGGAGGGAGAGGCTGGGAAGTCACCCAATAGTGTTGATGGAATGTTCCCATGGCTTATACGAGCATTTTATGCCTTTAACTTTACTGAACTTATTTCACTGTCTATAACTTTATTTCACTGTCTTTAACATTACTGAACTTATTTCACTGTCTTTAACTTTACTGAACTTATGTCACTGTCTTTAACTTTACTGAACTTATTTCACTGTCTATAACTTTATTTCACTGTCTTTAACATTACTGAACTTACGTCACTGTCTATAACTTTATTTCACTGTCTTTAACTTTACTGAACTTATGTCACTGTCTTTAACTTTACTGAACTTATTTCGCTGTCTTTAACTTTACTGAACTTATGTCACTGTCTTTAACTTTACTGAACTTATTTCACTGTCTTTAACTTTACTGAACTTATGTCACTGTCTTTAACTTTACTGAACTTATTTCACTGTCTTTAACTTTACTGAACTTATTTCACTGTCTTTAACTTTACTGAACTTATTTCACTGTCTTTAACTTGACTGAAATTATGTCACTGTCTTTAACTTTACTGAACTTATTTCACTGTCTTTAACTTTACTGAACTTATGTCACTGTCTTTAACTTTACTGAACCTATTTCACTGTCTTTAACATTACTGAACTTATGTCACTGTCTTTAACTTTACTGAACTTATTTCACTGTCTATAACTTTATTTCACTGTCTTTAACTTTACTGAACTTACGTCACTGTCTTTAACTTTACTGAACTTATTTCACTGTCTTTAACGTTGCTGAACTTATTTCACTGTCTTTAACTTTACTGAACTTATGTCACTGTCTTTAACTTTACTGAACCTATTTCACTGTCTTTAACTTTACTGAACTTATTTCACTGTCTTTAACTTGACTGAAATTATGTCACTGTCTTTAACTTTACTGAACTTATTTCACTGTCTTTAACTTTACTGAACTTATGTCACTGAAGCTGTACAGCAGCAGCATCTGAATGCTTTAGTATTATCTGTCTGCGGTTCAGCTCTTATTGAGAGAAGAGTCTCATGTTGAAAATAAAAGATTGGTTACAGAGTATGCAGGGCTTTTCTTCACTGAACCACCGACTAGTTCACGTAGCCCGCAAGCTTACGAACCACAGAAGATCCCTGGTCTGTTTCTGAAGTGATCTAATCTACACAGTCCTTTAGCTTGCTCTCACAGCTTGTGACGGTGCAGCTGTCTGCAGATCGCTGTCCCAAACTGAATGATTTTTTTGCTCAAGGGAGAGAACACATCTACAAAACCCTACAAAACAATACTCGCAAGCGATCTTCTGTGATACATCGTTAAGGCCAATGAGTTCGGAACCGTTTTGAACAGCCGCGGAATTGATTTTTGCAGTCTCCTTGTTCAATTTATTTGATCTACTTCTTTCCACAGTACTGAGAAGCTGAAAATCACGACCGAACTGAATTACATGTTTACTTCCGATTTTTTTAAAATGAAGTCTATCGACTACCAGTGGATTTCCATTGCAGGACAGCTTTCACATGGTTCCTTTTCTCTTTAAGTAGGACCCCAGGGAGCCGATCTTAGAACCAAAGCTAACAGCCCTGGACACTACCTCGTCTCTCCAGACACTTGACCAGGACTCCCACCGTCGATGTAAATCAAACACATGCTGGGGGTCAGGATGAAGAAAGCCGATAAGTCTGTCTAGCTAATTTACAATACATACTGGAAATCTCCGTGTTCCAACTCAACCGCTGAATTAGGACCCAGACCACTTAAGTCCAGAGAGAGAGAGAGAGAGAGAGAGAGAGAGAGAGAGAGAGAGAGAGAGAGAGAGCGCATAAAACCTATCTGATCCCGAGGTGTGAGATCAAGTACCTGTCGCTTCCTCTACTCCACTTCAAGGCAGAAGGGAACTTGTGTATATGCCCACCCACTGCTTCCAGATTATGAATCGGCTTCTGATCAGTATTGTTTGTGGGTATGATACGTCAAAAGATTATCACCAAACATTATTATGAATCTGCATCTGATCAGTATTGTTTGTGGGTAGGATATGTCAATGGATTATGACCAAACATTATTATGAATCTGCTTCTGATCAGTATTGTTTGTGGGTAGGATACGTCAATGGATTATGACCAAACATTATTATGAATCTGCTTCTGATCAATATTGTTTGTGGGTAGGATACGTCAAAGGGTTGTGACCAAACATTATGATTCTGATCAGTATTGTTTGTGGGTACGATACGTCAAAGGGTTGTAACCAAACATTATGATTCTGATCAGTATTGTTTGTG
Organism: Conus canariensis; assembly: GCA_033310375.1. NCBI lineage: Eukaryota > Metazoa > Mollusca > Gastropoda > Neogastropoda > Conidae > Conus > Conus canariensis. Next base: position 1,493,965 of record CM065717.1, read on the forward strand.
GGTACGATACGTCAAAGGGTTGTAACCAAACATTATGATTCTGATCAGTATTGTTTGTGGGTACGATACGTCAAAGGATCATGACCAAACAATTTTTGACAATACAGAACCTTAGGATTCTTCGGAGGGAGATAGTACAGTAGATGAAAGATAGCGATCTCGCTGTAAACTTCACAGAAACTCAAAGATTGAGTCGACTGTTTATGAAATGAGGCACAACCATTTAACAAAACCATAAGGACAGAAAACTGTTTTTTACTATAGATCTTGGTGCAAATGTTAGAGAAACTCAAAGATGGGGGCGATTGATAACTAAACAAGTTAACCATTAAACAACTGCTGAACAAAATCACGTTAAGCACCAAAGCAATAGGGAAATGCCGTTCCTATCGCCAATCGCCAGAACGTTGAAGCTGTCAGCCTGTCGCGTGGTCCAACACATATGTAATTTACAGCTTCATGTTGATTACAATGAGCATGACCTTCGCTGTCAACAACGTGAAATGAAATCTTTTCTATGTGCGTATATCTATGTGTGCACACACACATGAATACCTATGATTCAACGTCTGTGTGTCTGCATGCGAGCACATGAAATGAAAATTTGTTGTCAGGGTATCCAAAACAGAAACGTGCTTTGGTTGGTCCACACGCCATGCGGCATTATCATGTCGAACAGAAACGTGCTTTGGTAGAAACGGGCTTTGGTTGGTCAATACGCCGTGCGGCATAATCATGTCAAACAGAAACGTGCTTTGGTTGGTCCACAACGCCGTGCGGTATTATCATGTCAAACAAAAACGTGCTTCGGTTGGTCCACACGCCATGCGGCATTATCATGTCAAACGGAAACGTGCTTCGGTCGGTCCATACGCCATGCGGCACTATCATGTCAAACGGAAACGTGCTTCGGTCGGTCCACACGCCATGCAGCATTATCACGTCAAACAGAAACGTGCTTCGGTCGGTCCACACGCCATGCGGCATTATCACGTCAAACAGAAACGTGCTTCGGTCGGTCCACACGCCATGCGGC
>CM065717.1:1500000-1507500 GCA_033310375.1 Conus canariensis
CAATTAGCCATGTAGAGGCCAGTGCCCCCTCACAGAGTTCCTAAACCATCTGTGACCATGTACATTCAATGCAATTAGCCAGGTATAGGCCAGTGCCCCCTCACAGAGTTCCTAAACCATCTGTGACCATGTACATTCAATGCAGTTAGCCATGTAAAGGCCAGTGCCCCCTCACAGAGTTCCTAAACCATCTGTGACCATGTATAGGCCAGTGCCCCCTCACAGAGTTCCTAAACCATCTGTGACCATGTACATTCAATGCAATTAGCCAGGTATAGGCCAGTGCCCCCTCACAGAGTTCCTAAACCATCTGTGACCATGTACATTCAATGCAGTTAGCCATGTAAAGGCCAGTGCCCCCTCACAGAGTTCCTAAACCATCTGTGACCATGTACATTCAATGCAGTTAGCCATGTTAAGGCCAGTGCCCCCTCACAGAGTTCCTAAACCATCCGTGACCATGTACATTCAATGCAGTTAGCCATGTTAAGGCCAGTGCCCCCTCACAGAGTTCCTAAACCATCTGTGACCATGTACATTCAATGCAATTAGCCAGGTATAGGCCAGTGCCCCCTCACAGAGTTCCTAAACCATCCGTGACCATGTACATTCAATGCAGTTAGCCATGTAAAGGCCAGTGCCCCCTCACAGAGTTCCTAAACCATCTGTGACCATGTACCGCCGACATTTCCTCTCATCCCCCCCCCCCCCCACCGCCTTCCCCCTCTTCAACCCCTCCATCCTCTTCACGTTCCCGGCACCGCCGCCCTCTCCCCCATACACATCCTCCTCCCCCCCCCCCCCCCCCCCCGCCCCAAAGTCCCTGACCACACTCCATCCTTTTCAAGTCTCTCCGCCCCGCCCCCTCCCCCCCCCCCCGCCCCCTCTCCCTTCATCCCTAGGCTCTTTTCTTTTCTTCCACTTGCTTTTCCTCACTGATCTCCACTCCCTCCCTGCCATCCCGAACTTACCACCCCCCCTAACCTCCCCCGCTGTCCCCCACCCCTGCGCCACCCAGCCAAGGACTCTCCAGGGGTGTGGAGTGGGCGCGGGGATGGTCTGGTGGGGCGGAGTGGACGCGGAGAGTCTCAGCGTTTTGTTGCGTTGATTGGATTCTCTGTCGGCCTAATGAGCAGCCCGAGGAGAGCGTCGGACGGGACCCAAGGCCGTGCTGCCTACAGTCTCTTTGATGGCAGCCTTTTTGTTGGTGGTGGTGGTGGTGTTGTAGTTCCTCTCTCTCTCTCTCTCTCTCTCTCTCTCTCTCTCTCTCTCTCTGTCTGTCTGTCTGTCTGTCTGTCTGTCGGCACTCTCTCTCTCCACTCTCTCTCTCTCTCTCTCTCTCTCTCTCTCTCTCTCTCTCTCTCTCTCATCTTCTCCCTCTTTCTCATTTCTCATTTTCTTCCAAGCCCTTTCTCGATCTTTTGATCTTCTTCACCACAGAAGAAAAAAAAGGAGGGGGCATCCTTTGATCAATCCCAGAGACACAGCATAGCCAAGAACAACTAGCCCAGAACAACACAGCATAGCCAAGAACAACACAGCAGAGCGCAGAAAAAAAACATAGCATAGCCCAGAACAACACAGCACAACATAGCTCAGAACGACACAGCACAGCCCATGACAACACAGCACAGCACAGAACAACACAGCACAACATAGCTCAGAACAACACAGCACAGCACAGGACAACATAGCACAGCCCAGGAAACAAAGCACAACATAGCTCAGAACAACACAGCACGGCCCAGAACAACACAGCCCAGCCCAGAACAACACAGCACAGCCTGGAACAACACAGCACAGCGCAGAACAACACAGCACAGCCCGGAACAACACAGCAAAGCTCATAACAATACAGCCTCGCCTAGCCCAGAACAACACAGCACAGCCCAGAACAACACAGCCCAGCCCAGAACAACACAGCTTGGCCCAGAATAACACAGCACAGCTTGGCCCAGAACAACACAGCCCAGCATGGCCCAGAACAACACAGCCCAGCATGGCCCAGAACAACACAGCCCAGCATGGCCCAGAACAACACTGCCCAGCATAGCCCAGATCAACACTGCCCAGCATGGCCCAGAACAACACAGCCCAGCATGGCCCAGAACAACACTGCCCAGCATGGCCCAGAACAACACAGCCCGGCATGGCCAAGAACAACACTGCCCAGCATGGTCCAGAACAACACAGCCCAGCACAGCCCAGAACAACACAGCCCAGCATGGCCCAGAACAACACAGCCCAGCATGGCCCAGAACAACACAGCCCAGCATGGCCCAGAACAACACAGCCCAGCACAGCCCAGAACAACACAGCCCAGCATGGCCCAGAACAACACAGCCCAGCATGGCCCAGAACAACACTGCCCAGCATGGCCCAGAACAACACTGCCCAGCATGGCCCAGATCAACACAGCCCAGCACAGCCCAGAACAACACAACCCAGCACGGCCCAGAACAACACAGCCCAGCATGGCCCAGAACAACACAGCCCAGCCCAGAACAACACAGCACAGCATGGCCCAGAACAACACAGCCCAGCATGGCCCAGAATAACACTGCCCAGCCCAGGACAACACAGCACAGGCTAGCCCAGGACAACGCAGCATAGCATAGCCCAGACCAACACAGCACAGCCTAGCCCAGAGCAACACAGTACAGCCTAGCCCAGAGCAACACAGAACAGCCTAGTCCAGATCAACACAGCATAGCCCAGGCAACAGAGCATAGTATAGCCCAGAACAACACATCACAGCATAGCCCAGAACAACACAGCATAGCCTAGAACACATAGCACAGCACAGCCCAGAACAACACAGCATAGCCTAGCCCAGAACAACACAACACAGCATAGCCCAGAGCAACGCATCATAGCCCAGAGCAACGCATCATAGCCCAGAACACAGAGCACAACCTAACCCGGAACAACACAGCATAGCCTGGCTCAGAACAACACAGCATAGCCTAGCCCAGAACAACACAACACAGCATAGCTCAGAACAACACAGCACGGCATAGCTCAGAACAACATAACAGAGCATAGCCAGGAACAACACAGCATAGCATAGCTCAGAACAACACAACACAGCATAGCCCAGAACAACACAGCATAGCATAGCCCAGAACAACACAACACAGCATAGCCCAGAGCAACACAACACACCATAGCCCAGAACAACGCAACACAGCATAGCCCAGAACAACACAACATAGCATAGCCCAGAACAACACAACACAGCATAGCCCAGAACGACACGGCATAGCCCAGAACAAGACAACACAGCATAACTCAGAACAACACAACACAGCATAGCCCAGAACAACGCAGCATAGCATAGCTCAGAACAACACAACACAGCATAGCCCAAAACAACACAGCATAGCCCTGAACAACGTAGCACAGCCTAGCCCAGAGCACCACAGCAACACAACATACAACACATAAACACACCATAGAACAGCTCAACAGGTTACAACACAACATACAACATATAAACACACCATAGAACAGCTCAACAGGTCACAACACAACATACAACATATAAACACACCATAGAACAGCTCAACATATAACAACACAACTTACAACATATAAACACACCATAGAACAGCTCAACAGGTCACAACACAACATACAACATATAAACACACCATAGAACAGCTCAACATATAACAACACAACATACAACATATAAACACATTATAGAACAGCTCAACATATAACAACACAACATACAACATATAAACACACTATAGAACAGCTCAGCATATAACAACACAATATACAACATATAAACACACCATAGAACAGCTCAACAGGTCACAACACATCATACAACACAGCACATAACAGTCCAACACATCACGTCACTACATAAAAGCATAATAAGAAAATTGTTTACCACGTTACAGCACAACATACAACATTGCAACACAACATAGAACTATTCAACATATATCAACACAACATAAAACATAGCACAACGACATGTAACAGTTCAACATTACAGCACGGCAAAGAACATTTCAGCACATCACAGTACAACTTACATTACAACACAGGATGCAACAGTTCGACACGTTACCGCGAAATATACAAAGTTACAACACTACACGGAACAGCGTGGTACAGTTTGAATAAAGATCATCACGTCACAGCAGAACGTACAACATAGCAGCACGGTGTACAAAACGAGTCATGACATCACAGTACAACAACATATATCTACAGTACAACATGACATCACAGTACAACAACATACATCTACAAAAGGCAACGAAGAATGGTTGATCGCGTCACAGAACCAAAGACATGACATGACAATTTAGACCTGATCAACACACATCACAGCACAATAAAACAAAACATTACAACGCAGCATAGAACAGTTAACCCTATAATTACAACGCAGCATAGAACAGTTAACCCTATAATTACAACGCAGCATAGAACAGTGTGACGGACCGTTTTTCATCCGGTCACAAAGTTTCATGTGCGACCGTGCTTACCGGAAGGTACCGGAAGCCGGTTGCAAAAGTTAGCTGACTGCTACTCACCGGCGCATGGCTATAAGCCGGGTGAGTTGCACCGGTTAGGCAGTCTCTGCAGTGATTCCGGCAATACAAGTCACAGAAGGCCGAAGAGGGACTCAGCCGTTTGCAAGTAGCAGTCAGGTATTTATCATTGAATGTTTATTTATTAACAAACTAAAACTGTATTCCCGTTTAGGAGCGACTGAAACTTCCTCAGCACTCTTGTGAAGGTTTTATTAAAAAAAAAAAGTATTGTTCTGTTATCCTATGACTTGATAGGGTAACAAAACGAAATTGTTTCGGAAAATGTGAATAGATGAAGTGAGTGTTATAAGAAGTCTTCAGAAAAAAAAAGATTTTGTTTATTTTGTAACTTAACTGGCTATGAACTTCATGATGAAAAACAAAGTGTCTATTCTAATATGGTTTGCAAGAAGATGGAGAGTTTTGATGCTATGGATAATAAGCTCCCAGAGTGAGCGACATAGACTTTCGTTTTTCATTCTGATGTGAGATGTGTTTACATGGGTATCAATATATGTGGTGTTAAACAAAAGTGTGGTGGAAATCTTTCCCTTGCATATAGTGAAGTTGATGAAGTGAAGTGAGCGTTCTTGTGTTACAAGAAAAATGAACATTTTCCTGAGTTGACAAAAGACATGGTGATTACATGAAATGAATTGAACATTCTTGTTTACAAGAAAGGAAATGAACATTTCCTGAATTAACGAAAGACATTTATAGTTTGAAAAAATAATCATCAATTAATCATTGTGTGTAATGAATTGTATTCATGGTTTATTGAAGAGGATCCAGATGGAAATCCTTTTTCCCTAAATTGGAAGACTAGATTATGAAAGGTTTATGTGGAAATCCTTTCCTGTGCAATGTTATGATTCCGGAAAAGGGAATGTTGTAGTGTAATGATTCCGGAAAAGGGAATGTTGTAATGTTATGATTCCGGAAAAAAAGAATATTGTAATGATGAACGAATATGCTGATGTATGGCTCAAGTTCTAGTGAAATATGATGTGGCTAATGAATGTGAACGAATATGCTGATGTGGCTCAAGTTCTAGTGAGATATAATGTGGCTAATGAATATGAAGATAGTTGTGATTGCAATGAATAGTGGCCATGATAATCAAGGTAGTTAATCAGTTGCCCCTAGGTTGATAGTGTTCCCTGGACTGACGGGGACTGGCTGCTACCGGGTTAGGGCCGGGGCCGTAGCTGTGTTGACGCCCCGTTCTCCACCTGTTTGCTGCTGGTGTTGAGAGGCCGGCCTGAGCGCCGACAATTGCCCTACCTGCCACTGCGCCCGTGACCGACCACTGTTGGGCCAGTGGGTTGGAGACGTCGCTGCTGGTGAGCCAGGACGTCGCCCCTTCTTTTGTGCCAGCGACCTGCGTCCGAGGCCGTCGCTGTGTGTGTGGTGTGTGTGCCACAGCTCTTGGTTGGTGTTGAGCCACAGGTGGTGTGTGCCACAGCTCTTGGTTGGTGTTGAGCCACAGCTCTTAGGTGTTTGAGCCACAGCTCGTGGGTGAGACTGTCACCGTGTTGCCGACAGAGACGCCACGAACGTGTTAGTTTTTCTTTCCCTCCTTCATTGAGAACCACAGCTTGGGAGAGACTCTGTGTCAGACTTGCCTCGTCGCTGCCGTCGTCGTCATCAGCGCTGGACCCGGCAGTTGATAATTAAAATTGCACTGACTTGTTGTATATGTACACCTAACGGTGGGTGTACCAACCTATGTTTAATTGTGTGTTTTGTTTGATGGCTCGGGCGGCATAAAAAAAATGTTATTTTGTTGCCTGGCTGTCCATGTTCGGATGAGTGGGTGTGTGTATGTGAATTAGAAAAAGTCGTGCATGCATCCATAATTCTGAGTGAGTCAGACTTCCACACACACGCATTTCCATCCGTAACAAACGGTTAACCCTATAATAACAACGCAGCATAGAACAGTTAACCCTATAATAACAACGCAGCCTAGAACAGTTAACCCTATAATTACAACGCAGCCTAGAACAGTTAACCCTATAATTACAACGCAGCATAGAACAGTTAACCCTATTATTACAACGCAGCATAGAACAGTTAACCCTTTGATTACAACGCATCACAGAACGTTAATCCTTTTTTTACAACGCAGCATAGAACAGTTACTCCTTTCATTACAACGCAGTATAGAACAGTTCATCCTATTATAACAGCGCTGCACAGATCAGTTAACCCTATTCTTACAGCGCAGCATGCAATATGACAGCACCACACAGAACAAATAAACAGCCGCGACGTACAGCATTACAACTGCACAGCATAGAACAGCGCACACGCACGCACACACACACACACACACAACACACACACACACACACACACACACACACACCACACACACACACACACACACACACACACACACTCTTCACTGTGTCTCCCCCCTCTTCTTTTCAACGGCACGCGCGCGTACGCGCGCATCCCCCCACCCATCCTCCACCCCAAACACACACACTCAATTCCCCCCACCCTCCTTCTCTGTCTAAAGTGCATTCGCATTCATTTACCCTGTCTGTCTGTCTGTCTCTCTTCGTCTGTCTCTTTGTCTCTGTCTCTCTTTCTGAATCGGTGTACATGTCTATCTGCCTGTCTGTCTGTCTGTCTCTCTCTCTGTGACTGTCTCTATCTATCTGTCTGTCTGTCTGTCGGTCTCTCTCCCTCCCTCCCTCCCTCCCTCTCTCTCTCTCTCTCTCTCTCTCTCTCTCTCTCTCTCTCTCTTCGTTGAAAAACTGATAATGATGATGTGGCCGAGACAATGGGCTGGTTTTTGCTCACGAGTGCAAGTCCAATATTGAGTTAATGTCAATGCATCCTCGCCATGTTTGCTAGAGATCTTTTTGTTCTGGCTTAGTTTCAGATTTTTAGATAATTTGGTTCAGCATATATTTTCTTTGGCTAGTCT
>CM065717.1:1515000-1520000 GCA_033310375.1 Conus canariensis
TCACTTACGTACACACGCAAGCACAGGCACATATACCGACACATCCACACACACACACACACACACACACACACACACACACACACACACACACACACACACACACACACACACACACACACACACACACACACACACACACACACACACACACACACACACACACACACATTCTTCTGGAATGCCAGAGATCGAGACCTATTTTACCGGCTATTTCTGAAAGTTCTCTTGACAGTATCCTTGAGAATTTTAGTTTGTTGTTTGACTTTGCGAACTGATTACTATGCAGTCCTATGGGACATTTGTTATAGTTTGTGTTATGATTCAAAATAGTTATTTAAAGTTGTTTACCCATACCTTTCTTTATTTTATCTTTTTTAAATTTTGTATTGTATTGTAAAGATTTTAAAGATGCTTCTTTTGTATATGATTGCAAGATAACCCACCCACTCACCTCGTCCTCATGCTCCCCCTCTCCACACACTTTCTCTTCGTCTAATATCACTTAATGTGGACAGGCATGGGAATACTCTCTGTCCACCCAGTAGTAATACTGTGTGCACCCAGTAGTAATACTATGTGCACCCAGTAGTAATACTATGTGCACCCAGTAGTAATACTATGTGCACCCAGTAGTAATACTTGTGCACCCAGTAGTAATACTCTGTGCACCCAGTATATTGTGCACGTAATAATCTCTGTGCACCCAGTAGTAATACTATGTGCACCCAGTAGTAATACTCTGTACACCCAGTAGTAACACTATGTGCACCCAGTAGTAATACTCTGTGCACCCAGTAGTAATACTCTGTGCACCCAGTAGTAAGTGGGTACCTGATTCTGTCAGGGAGAGTTATACCGGTGGAAGTAGAGGAATGGGCTTCGTTTTCAATCACGTTATGCCCTGGACACAGTCAATCCCAAAGAGTTCACCACCACCACGGCCATCAGACTAGGGGACTTGAACCTCACGTTTTTCACCTCCACCACGGTCATCAGACTATGGGACTTGAACCTCACCTTTTTCACCTCCACCACGGCCATCAGGCTAGGGGACTGAACCTCACCTTTTTCACCTCCACCACGGCCATCAGACTAGGGGACTTGAACCTCACCTTTTTCACCTCCACCACGGCCATCAGACTAGGGGACTTGAACCTAGCCTTTTTCAACTAGGTTCTCTGACTGGTCGTCGTCAGTGCACTAATGACTTACAGTGACTTGTGACTGTCTGTGTTTCAGTAGTTCAGACGTCCCATCATTTATCTCAGTGTAAAACATTGCCATGATTACTCCTGTCCCCAAACCGCCCTGATGCAGATGAGAGTGGGCATGAACTCAAACTCTCCCGCCCTCTATGACAGGGGAGAAGTGAGGTAGTGCTTGAATCCACTGCATGGGGTGTTTCACCATGCCCCGATCTCTCAGTGGGAGTGGTGTTGGGACAGTGAGGGAAATAGTTCTGGCTCAGGTCCAGAATCACTTCCATCTCCAATGACATTGCAATGCACTCCTATTGTTGGGTCGTTTGGGACACTTTTCTTTGAAGGAAGAGGGTGATGTTAGAACGAACGAGGAGATGGGTGTAGATTAACGTCCTCAGGGGAGATGAGTACACATAGGACGGGAGGGAGGGAAGGGAGGGGAGGGGCTTTGGCACGGGATTTTCTCATCCGTGACGAGTACGTTTAGGGATGGGAGATTTCAGTACGTCACAGCCAGTGATTTGTCTTCGTTGATTGAGTGGGCAGCTTCCTCCAGATTTGGGAAAATCGGGATGTGCCAAGATTGGTTGTTGGTGTTGTTAGCGCGGTTCAGTGTGCTGGTGTCTGCCTATAGCTCCTGCCTGTACAGTTCTCGCTTGTACTCAGACCTCCTACCTGTACAGTTCTCGCTTGTACTCAGACCTCCTACCTGTACAGTTCACGCTTGTACTCAGACCTCCTACCTGTACAGTTCTCGCTTGTACTCAGACCTCCTACCTGTACAGTTATCTCTTGTACTCAGACCTCCTACCTGTACAGGTTCTCTCTTGTACTCAGAGCTCCGACCTGTACAGTTCTCTCTTGTACTCAGAGCTCCGACCTGTACAGTTATCTCTTGTACTCAGACCTCCTACCCGTACAGTTCTCTCTTGTTCTCAGACTTCCTGCCTGTACAGTTCTCTCTTGTTCTCAGACCTCCTACCTGTACAGTTCTCTCTTGTTCTCAGACCTCCTACCTGTACAGTTCTCTCTTGTACTCAGACCTCCAACCTGCACAGTTATCTCTTGTACTCACACCTCCTACCTGTACAGTTCTCTCTTGTACTCAGACCTCCTACCTGTACAGTTATCTCTTGTACTCAGACCTCCTACCTGTACAGTTCTCTCTTGTTCTCAGACCTCCTATCTGTACAGTTCTCTCTTGTACTCAGACCTCCGACCTGTACAGTTATCTCTTGTACTCAGAGCTCGCACCTGTACAGTCCTCTCTTGTACTCAGACCAGCTTGTAGTTAATTCTGCTTGTTCAATGAGGAGGGAACTCTCCATTCCGTTTATAGTTGTAGCCTTTGGTTGCTGTCATCTGGTTTGCTTCTCCAGTGTCTTCAAGGCAGCGACATTGCTGCCTTCCTTCACCCCATCTTCAATAGTATCGCACTGGCTGACGATTAGTGTCTCTCTGGCCTCTGTCATATTGTCATTTATACTTCAGTTTGGCTATGCGTGCTTGGATGCTGCTTTGGGACCCGAATTTCTCGCTACTCTTCAGATCTCGTTTTTGGTTGCATCGACCCAAAGTGCCATCAGTAAACGATAGTCTGTCCCTGTTCTTGCCGTACCTCGGGTCATCTTTCGCTGCCTCATGAAGTTCTTCTTTGATGTGGTGAATGAGGCTGCTGATACCGTCCTCTAGTAAGCTGGATGCAGCAAATCAGCCACCCACAGTTGCCTGGAAGATCGCCGGAGTCGCACGATCTTTCAGCTATTTAGGGATGAATCTTAGACGTGGAATGTCTCGTTTGTGGTTTTTTCTGTAGTAGAAGCCAGACTAGTAGTTGTACCAAGTCGAAGTTGCTAGCACTGTCACCAGCAGGCAATCTTGTAGTTTGGGTTTTGTTAATATAGGATTTGAATCTTCATGGAGCGCGGTGGTTGTCAGTTCAGTTGTATATCACTGTAGTTTGGGTTTTGTTGAATATAAGACTTGAATCTTCATGGAGCGCGGTGGTTGTCAGTTTAGTTGAATATCACTGTAGTTTGGGTTTTGTGAATATAGGACTTGAATCTTCATGGAGCGCGGTGGTTGTCAGTTTAGTTGAATATCACTGTAGTTTGGGTTTTGTTAATATAGGACTTGAATCTTCATGGAACGCGGTCGTTGTCAGTTTAGCTGAATATCACTGTAGTTTGGGTTTTGTTAATATAGGACTTGAATCTTTATGGAACGCGGTCGTTGTCAGTTTAGCTGAATATCACGCTAATGGGTTCGCCCCAAGTCGTTTTGCGGCGCAAACTACCATAAGTGCTACACGCCCGACATACCCTCCCAGCAGATGAGAAAGAGCATGTGCTTAAACTCATTCTGCAGGGAATAACTCCAGACTGACCTTCTCTGTTCCAAAATCACTCCCCTCCTTTAAAAATCTCAGAGTCATAAACGAAAAACAAATCAATCAAAGCACATGACATCTAAATGTGTGTGTGTGTGTGTGTGTGTGTGTGTGTGTGTGTGTGTGTGTGTGTGTGTGTGTGTGTGTGTGTGTGTGTGTGTGTGTGCGTGCGCGCGCGGGTCTGTGGGGGGAGAGGGGCTAGTTTTGGCATCACAAATTCAGGTGTAATGTGCTTTGATTTATTTTGTCATTTGGGACACTTTGGGAATAGTGAAGGACGTAAGCGGTGCTGGAACAGAGGGCGAGGTGGGTCTGGATTCACTCCAACAGTAGTGGTGGCTGGACAGTGAGTTTGAGCACGTGCAATTTCTCACCCGCCGGAGAGTGATTTCGGCCGTGGAGCGGTAAGGGAATATGGCCCCAGGATAAAGTGCCAGGAAAAGTGTGTTGGCCAGGATGAACTCGAGCTGCTGACACACTCTACACGCAGCAGTTCTGTTCATTGTGTCTCCTGTGTCACCATCAGCCCTGATTAGTTCGGCTTTCTCTTGTCCCAACACAATACAGGCATCGTTCTTGGAAGTTCTGTTGACGGTGCATCGACCTCTTCGTAGGATCCTCGACTGTTCATCGTCGTTGCATTAGATCATGTACATGTATGACAGTGATGTTCTGTGGTGTTGCAGAAATTCGCACAGCAATGATTCTCTTTCATACTGGCCTTGAAGATTCCTGCTTCAAGCATCTGAAGTCTGGCGTGATGCTGGTGTGTAAACCATCTCTACTACACCTGGTCCTAATTACCTTCACCTGTGGTGGTCTCACCAGATCCTTTCTGCTCCACGACAGCTAGAACCGGGGCTGCATGTTTGGGCGCACTCGTGTATCTGCTCTTTCTCATATGCATAAAGTCTGCGAAACTTCTACCGTCAATAATGGTCTCTTTGGAACTCTGACAGCTGAATATTTTAACAACAACTTATTTACTTCCACTCCATGCCACAGCCACGGAAAGTTCGTTCGCTGGTTAATCCTCATCTTGTCCGAAATAGCATTTTGCTTTCTGAATGAGCGGTCATCACGGTATTTCTGTAGATGATGGTCACTTTGCTTTCTGAATGAGCGTTCATCACGGTATTTCAGTAGATGATGGTCATTTTGCTTTCTGAATGAGCGGTCATCACGGTATTTCAGTGGATGATGGTCATTTTGCTTTCTGAATGAACAATCATCACGGTATTTCAGTAGATGATGGTCATTTTGCTTTCTGAATGAACAATCATCACGGTATTTCAGTAGATGATGGTCATTTTGCTTTCTGAATCAGCGGTCATCATTGTATTTCAATAGATGATGGTCATTTTGCTTTCTGAATGAGCGGTCGATCATCACGGTATTTCAGTTGA
>CM065717.1:1527500-1535000 GCA_033310375.1 Conus canariensis
GCGCGCGCGCGTGCCCACGCGCATGCAGGCTGAATTTCTTCCGTATCCACAGTTGTCCACGTGCTGAAATCCGGATTATGTCTTTTTTTGTGTGTGCATTTACTTCATACCTGACTGTTTGCAGTTTTCATTCTGTCTAGCCTTTTCTTGTCTGTCTGTCTGTCTGTCTGTCTGTCTGTCTCTCTCTCTCTCTCTCTCTCTCTCTCTCTCTCTCTCTCCTCTCTCTGTCTGTCTCGTAGTGGGTTGAGCGAGGGATGAGGGCTGGTGATGATGAGGGCTGGTGATGATGAGGGCTGGTGAAGCGAGGGAGCTGGGGTGAGAACCATGACCACGAAGGTGGCAAAGTTATCAGTTTGTTTTGTGCAACGCTGTTTCTATGTGTTGTTGTTGTTCAAGTTCTTCAATGTTTCTACTGCCAGCACAGCCAGTGGGCACTGAGCTGCTACGCCTCTGAAGACCCAAGTCCTGCTGACCACACTGAAGCATGTGGAACTGCCGGATAGTGTCGTCCTAAATGAACCCCATCCTGTCCAAACCCTGACCTCAGCTAAGCCTGGTTCACGGACCAAGGGACAGAGCCGGAATACAGAGGGCGAGACAAGTTCCTGATAGGCGTCAACACTGACAGCAACGACGACGCCATACTCAGAATGCCCGAGCGCGGAAAAAAAACAGCCAATCAAATTCTGACGTCCTATTTCCGGTTTGACTAGGCTTGAACACAGAACCAATTGCCTTTGGTGTACAGTATTGATCGGTGTACAGTATTGATTGGTGTACAGTATTGATTGCTGTACTGTATTGATTGGTGTACAGTACTGATTGGTGTACAGTATTGATTGCTGTACAGTATTGATTGCTGTACAGTATTGATTGGTGTACAGTATTGATTGCTGTACAGTATTGATTGGTGTACAGTGTTGATTGGTGTACAGTATTGATTATGCAGCCAGGTGACAGATGGGTTAAGTCCAGTTCTGGCATATCACAGCATGCAGACACAGAAAGAGACCTCAAGACAATCCATGACCAAAAGGATAGGATGGAGCTGCACCAGGGACCCCAAGATAAACCGTTTTTTCACTGATGCACTGTTCAGGGTGAAGCGGTGGTATCAGAGAGAAAGAGAGAGAGAGAGAGAGGGGGGGGGGGAACAGATAGACAGACAGATAGACATACAGAGAGGGAGGGAGAGACAGAACAGACAGACAGGCAGACAGACAGGCAGGCAGACAGACAGACAGACAGAGAGGGAGGGAGACAGACAGACAGGCAGACAGACAGACAGACAGACAGACAGACAGACAGAGCACAATACATACCAATCGCTGGAAAGGAAGAAAACGGCACAGAGAGGAAGAAGAGAGTATGAGACAGCCCCACAGGACGGACAGAGACAGAGAGTATGAGACAGCCCCACAGGACGGACGAAGACAGACAGTATGAGACAGCCCGACAGGACGGACAGAGACAGAGAGTATGAGACAGCCCCACAGGACGGACAGAGACAGAGACTATGAGACAGCCCCACAGGACGGACGAAGACAGACAGTATGAGACAGCCGCAGAGGACGGACGAAGACAGAGAGTATGAGACAGCCCCACAGGACGGATGAAGACAGAGTATGAGACAGCCCCACAGGACGGACGAAGACAGAGTATGAGACAGCCCCACAGGACGGACGAAGACAGACAGTATGAGACAGCCCCACAGGACGGATGAAGACACAGAGTATGAGACAGCCCCACAGAACGGACGAAGACAGAGTATGAGACAGCCCCACAGGACGGACGAAGACAGAGTATGAAACAGCCGCAGAGGACGGACGAAGACAGAGAGTATGAGACAGCCCTACAGGACGGACGAAGACAGACAGTATGAGACAGCCCCACAGGACGGGACGAAGGACAAGACAGTATGAGACACCCCACAGAGGACGAAGACAGAGAGTATGAGACAGCCGCAGAGGACGGACGAAGACAGAGAGTATGAGACAGCCTTAGAGGACAGACGAAGACAGACAGTATGAGACAGCCCCACAGGACGGATGAAGACAGACAGTATGAGACAGCCCCACAGGACGGACGAAGACAGACAGTATGAGACAGCCCACAGGACGGACAGAGACAGAGAGTATGAGACAGCCCCACAGGACGGACAGAGACAGAGAGTATGAGACAGTCCCACAGGACGGACAGAGACAGACAGTATGAGACAGCCCCACAGGACGAACGAAGACAGACAGTATGAGACAGCCCCACAGGACGGACGAAGACAGACAGTATGAGACAGTCCCACAGGACGGACAGAGACAGAGAGTATGAGACAGCCCCACAGGACGGACAGAGACAGAGAGTATGAGACAGTCCCACAGGACGGACAGAGACAGACAGTATGAGACAGCCCCACAGGACGGACGAAGACAGACAGTATGAGACAGACCCACAGGACGGACAGAGACAGACAGTATGAGACAGCCCCACAGGACGGACAGAGACAGACAGTATGAGGCAGCCCCAGAGGACGGACGAAGACAGAAGAGGGATACGGGTAGGGGGAAGAGTGGGAATGCTCGAGGGGGTGGGGTATTGAGGGGGGGGGGGGTGTTTATGGTGGGCAGAGAGAAGGGGAGGAAAAGATGAAAGCTGGAGAGTAGGGAGAGGTAGAAGGGTGGTGCGGCTCAATGGTCTTTGTGGCCCTGGGGAAGAAGCTGTTCTTCCGACGACTGGATTTCAGGGTGTGACAACACGTTACCATCTACCAGAGGATTTCAGGGTGATACAACACGTTACCATCTACCAGAGGATTTCAGGGTGATACAACACGTTATCATCTACCAGAGGATTTAGGTGATCAACGTTATCATCTACCAGAGGATTTCAGGGTGATACAACACGTTATCATCTACCAGAGGATTTCAGGGTGAAACAACACGTTATATCTACCAGAGGTTCAGGGTGAGACAACACGTTATCATCTACCAGAGGATTTCAGGGTGACACAAACGTTATCATCTACAGAGGATTTCAGAGTGACACAACACATATCATCTACCAGAGGATTTCAGGGTGAGACAACACGTTATCATCTACCAGAGGATTTCAGGGTGAGACAACACGTTATCATCTACCAGAGGATTTCAGGGTGATACAACACGTTATCATCTACCAGAGGATTTCAGGGTGAGACAACACGTTATCATCTACCAGAGGATTTCAGGGTGAGACAACACGTTATCATCTACCAGAGATTTCAGGTGAAAACACGTATTACCGGGATTCAGGTGAGAAACGTTATCTCTACAGAGGATTCAGGTGAGAAACACGTATCCTCTACCAGAGGAAAAGACGGAACAGATGGTTGGCTGATGTGTGTTAACTGACGTGAAGAATCTCACAGTGTATGTTGTGCGCAGGTTGCAGCCTTAGGTTCTGTTCTCTTTATTGGTCGAATTTCTGAGCTCGAGTCCGTGTTCCGTTTTCTGTGGTCTTCTTCAGGCAAGACAGAGAACATTCAGTACCCCCCCAAAAAGAAAAAAAAACACGAAGAACGAGTGGTCACTTATCTTGTCAAATTGGGCGCAAGATGGACGTGAGAAGAGAAGAGGTCGAAACGCGTCGTGTTTTGTCTTGTAATTTGTTTGTCCCTTTGTCTGGTGGATTAATTACAAATTCTCTTCAAAAATGGTTTTAGATTCCGCCCGCAGTCACCTGACTTTGAAACTTTTTAAAAGTCAGAATAGAAACTTTTCAAATTTGTTGCTAAAAAATCTGAATATAGCCTTTTGTAGAAAGTGACCAGCAGTGAGAGTTGGAGTCCCTCCTCCCACTCAGCAAGTAGCCACACTGTTTCATCATGTCTTTTTGTTTGTTTGTTTGTTTGTTTTTTTTAGCAGAATTGGTCTGAATTTCAGCTTTAACAGCGAGAATCCAAACTCGAAAAGCAAGAACTTTTTTCATAGCTAGTTTCCAAACTCTGCCAGTAAATCTGAATGTCAGCATTCACTGGCAAATCGTAACTGAAAAACAAACTCCAATCCGAATTTGTTTTTGGTTTAGATTTTTTTTTGGTTTTTGTTTTTTGCGAGCTGATAAAGATGAAATATTGATTGTCAGCTTTCTTAGTGAGCTGACGACACTTACATACACGCCAGTTGCTGCTGCTGCTGCTGCTGCTGCTGCTAGAGTAGAATGGCCGGCAACAGCGAGTGGAGCGATGCCGCGCGCCCTTGCCGCTTCACCGCCCGCGCTAATCCAGGCGTCTTTCCGCCTGACGGCACCATCGGCCCGGCAAGGGCAGGGCGGCGTGCACCTTACGTCATGCCCGTCGGCCCGCCGCGCGTCGGGGCGGTGAGGCGAAAGCTGTTGCAGCGTGCGGAAATTGGTTTGTGTTTCATCACTGATTTCGTTTGGGCCCCTATGCTCACTCCGCCTATTAGCACGCCCTAAGCCGCTTTGCTGATAAGGGAATACCGGGCAGCACGGTGATTTGGGGGCTTGGGGGATGGAGGTGGGGGGAGGAGTGGGGGTGAGGGTGAGGCAGAGGATGTTTGGGGGGCGGATTGGTGGGAAGGGAGAGGGTCACTGTGGGGTGGGTGGGGGTGGGGGTAGGGGTGGAAGTTACGTGTGTACATATGAAGAGGGAGGGAGGAGGTGTACATGTATGTGTCTTCATGCGAGAGTACATGTACGAATGCTGTTATGCTTGTGTGCCACTGCGAGCGCACACGTGTGTGTGTGTGTGTGTGTGTGTGTGTGTGTGTGTGTGTGTGTGTGTGTGTGTGTGTGTGTGTGTGTGTGTGTGATAGAACGCAGAACTTTAAAAACAAAACAAAACAAAACATTTTTTAGATGTAACCTATTCTTACAACCTGTCCCTTATAAACTACAGGAACTTGAAGTATGATAAAGTAAGGAGACAAAAGAGAAGAGACAGAGGAAAGAAGGAAACAAACGAACAAACATAGAAGCACATGTCACACACAAAAGCCTACATGTATAGGTCTGGCGATAAAAACGTATGCATGCATACTCATAAAGTGTTAGAGAGAGAGAGAGAGAGAGAGAGAGAGAGAGAGAGAGGAGAGAGAGAGAGAGAGAGAGAGAGGAGAGAGAGAGAGAGAGAGATTAGTAGAAAAGGCCGACTCAAAAGGAAATTTATTTAAAAAAAGTGATGAAATCTTTTTAATAGAAAAAGAACAAACAAGGAAACCAAAGTAACCGACAGAAAAAGCCCCTCACTTCGCAACATCAAGTAACCGACAGAAAAAGCCCCTCACTTCGCAACATCAAGTAACCGACAGAAAAAGCCCCTCACTTCGCAACATCAAGTAACCGACAGAAAAAGCCCCTCACTTCGCAACATCAATGACACGATGTCGTCTTTGTTTTCGCTGTTTATGAGGACGATTGATGATAAAGCAAACAGTCATTCTATTTGGAGAAAGTCAATAATTCTCAACACAAACATACAGTATGGATATATTTCCCAGGGCAACTACTATGAGCATGTCTAATATTCATGACTGTTCAAACGGTTACTATTATAAAGTACAGTGACCTCTGTATGTCAAAGGTCAGTGTCTACTGACGAGTTCTTGCGGTGCTTTCACAGGTCTTTCTTGAACGTGTATAGCTGAGGGCGTAATTTTAGATACGAAGTAAGAAGTGATCCAGAAGGATGTTGCTGAATTGGAGAGAGAGAGAGAGAGAGAGAGAGAGAGAGAGAGAGAGAGAGAGGAGGAGAGAGAGAGAGAGAGAGAGAGAGAGGAATATCCGCAAGGGTGTGGATATCACATTGCGTGCGTGTTGTATTCACTTTGTTGTAAATAGATCTCTTCTGTCTGTCTGTCTGTCTGTCTGTCTGTCTGTCTGTCTGTCGTCTCTCTCACACACTTTTCACTCACTCTCTCTCCCTTTCTCTCCTCTCTCTCTCTCTCTCTCTCTCTCTCTCACACACACACACACACACACACACACACACACACACACACACACACACCTTCTCTCTCTCACTCTCTCTCTCTCTCTCTCTCTCTCTGTCTCTCTGGTGTTGATAAAACGGAGCGTGTATGTATAATTTCTAAGCCCTTTACTGACGTCACATAGAAGTCATTGAATTCTGGCACGGAGGTAGATCAATCTGCTCCACCTCCTGTCTGTCGATTTTCGCCTTGGTCATACTGGTCAGTAGTCTGGCTTTGACAGCAATAATCAATCCACTGTCTGTGGTCATACTGGTCAGTAGTCTGGCTTTGACAGCAATAACCAATCCACTGCCTGTGGTCATACTGGTCAGTAGTCTGGTTTTGACAGCAATAATCAATCCACTGGTGGTCATACTGATCAGTAGTCTGGCTTTGACAGCAATAATCAATCCACTGGTGGTCATACTGATCAGTAGTCTGGCTTTGACAGCAATAACCAATCCACTGGTGGTCATACTGGTCAGTAGTCTGGCTTTGACAGCAATAACCAATCCACTGCCTGTGGTCATACTGGTCAGTAGTCTGGCTTTGACAGCAATAATCAATCCACTGCCTGTGGTCATACTGGTCAGTAGTCTGGTTTTGACAGCAATAATCAATCCACTGCCTGTGGTCATACTGGTCAGTAGTCTGGCTTTGACAGCAATAATCAATCCACTGGTGGTCATACTGGTCAGTAGTCTGGCTTTGACAGCAATAACCAATCCACTGCCTGTGGTCATACTGGTCAGTAGTCTGGTTTTGACAGCAATAATCAATCCACTGCCTGTGGTCAAATTGGTCAGTAGTCTGGCTTTGACAGCATATAACCAATCCACTGGTGGTCATACTGGTCAGTAGTCTGGCTTTGACAGCAATAATCAATCCACTGCCTGTGGTCATACTGGTCAGTAGTCTGGCTTTGACAGCAATAACCAATCCACTGGTGGTCATACTAGTCAGTAGTCTGGCTTTGACAGCAATAATCAGTCCACTGGCAAAGGCATACCACTTTCAAATTCAGTGGTATTACCGCAAAATCATAATGCAAGTATTCTAAGGCAAGCAAGGAAAGGTAGCATAGGAATATAAGAAATGCCACAAAGAAAGAAATGGTTCAAAACAAGTCACAGCCCTATGCTTGAAGACCCAGAAAGATGCCAGTCAAACCACTGCGGCATGTGTTTTTCATTCAGCTAGTTAGAAGCTTATGCATAGTCAGGAAAAAATGATCGCCGACAACGGCTGAAAATTCTATGAAACGATCTTGACTTGCAGTTCTTAAGATACGCAGACCTCAACTGGTTGATCGGACACACATGGAACAAAGACAGTGCAGCTTGAATAATCTTGCTCCATTATGAGCGAAAGTGTCTTTTTTTTTTCAACTGGAGGGGATGGGGGCATAGAATGAGATGAGGTTGAAGGGCTGTATCTGAGATTCTTTACAGAAAGGCAGAGAACTCCTGCAAGCGCATGATCAATATAGTGTGGACAAGGACCTTGATCACGTCTGTTTGTTTGAGCATGCCCA
>CM065717.1:1537500-1550000 GCA_033310375.1 Conus canariensis
ATTGAGAGTTATTTCAGCCTATGCCAGCTATTGGTTCCCATGTCGGTGGAAAAGTGCATTGAGAGTTATTTCAGCCTATGCCAGCTATTAGTTCCCATGTCGGTGGAAAAGTGCATTGAGAGTTCTTTCACAGTATAAATCAGATTGTTGAATATCCTCTCGGAATGTAAACACTACTCAATGACTGTCAGGAACTGATAATCATCTATGAGGGATTTGTTACTGAATAATATAACACTTTCTAGTGATAAAAACGTTATCAGGTCGTGTTTTTTCCCCCTTTTTTAATTGAAATGCAGTATGTGGTAATAACTTATTCAACAATTACTCTCACTAGACGGTCACACAATTGTTTTCACCCATCAACTGATTGTTGTGGAGGTCTGCGTTCTCCAGACATACAACCTGGTCGACTCGCCGTAGACTCTGCTGTGAAGACTGATGCCGGATGAACCAGGGCAGCCAAACCTAATGATTAATGATGGGACTGACCACCAAGACCTAGCTGCGATGAATTAATGAAGGAATCAATCCATCAAGAAAAGCCGACGTCGAGGGATGACGGTCACATCTTCTGAAGCAAAGACTTAGCCTGGTCAAAGGACAGTGGAGACAGACACTTCTCCAGGGTCACGCACGAATGGTTTGTACGTGTCGACGCTCTTCAGTGTCAATAACGTTTTTTCATGCAACCAGATATTTTGCAAACTCCTCTCTCTCTCTCTCTCTCTCTCTCTCTCTCTCTCTCTCTCTCTCTCTCTCTCTTTGACTGTCTGTCTGTCTGTCTCTTACACACACACACACACACACACAAGATGGCGGCCACGGTCAACAACTAGAGCAGAAGCTAGCTGAGTTTTTTTGTGAAGTTTTAAAAAGATGATGACCAGGATGACAAAAACAAGAAATGCAAGAGGTAAGCCATCAACTTTGCCAATAGAAAAAACTAACAGCAGTTTGCAAAATGTTCAATCGACTGTAACAAGCCAATCGAATGTTCGAAGCGGGGGTGACCGTTTAGTAGCCCAAACAAAAATGCCCGGTACGCCTGCCGACAATAAAGGCCCCGCAGAAGACAGCCCGAAAAGAGAAGCGGGAAGTAACACGGACGATCTCAAAGCTCTCATAATGACTATGAGCGAACGAATCTTGAGTCTAGAGAAAATAGTTGAAAAACAGACCAAAATAATTGAATCGAACCTCAAGATAACGAAAAGCGAAAGTGTCGCCATTCAGACCGAATCGACCGAAACATCCTTCGCAACGCCTCACCGCTCTTATGCAAAAGTTGCATCAACATCGTTGCCGGCAAAATCTCCTCCCCAACACAACAAGGGCGTGGATGAATTGTGCGAGCCGTACATTAGGTCAAACAAAGAAAATAACCAAATGAAACAAAACCACAAAGAACAAAATCTGAATTGTGACGTAAAGAATCAAAGCAACGTCAAACAAGGTTCTGCGAAATTGCGTAACACATCTGTGGAACAAAAGATAGAAAACTCCAGGTCTCCACACAAACAAAACGTCAAAGAAAAACAGTCTGGCACAACAAAGAAATACGTATCCCATTCTGTTTCTACATCTGGTGGCGACTTGCCTCGTGTCCTCCTGATACATGACAGTATCATGAAGAAGGTTGATGCACGGAGACTTGGCCTGTTATACGGTCTGCAGGTGGCAAAGAGAAAAGCGTATCAGATTGAGCATTGCACACGCGCTCTGAACGAGGCAAACGTATCTCTGAATCCTGAACCCGAATGTGTAGTTCTGCATGTAGGAGTGAACGATTTGAAGGGGAAAGATCCGGAGAAATGCAGCACGGAAATGCAGAAATGCGTCAAGGAGGCCAAAGGTCAATTTCCCAAGCCAAAATCGTAGTAAGTCAAGTGGCTCCTGTCAAAAATAAAACACTAGACATTAAGAAAGATCTGTTCAACGCAATGACAAGACAGAAACTACAGACAGAAAACGACATTACTTTCGTCTCCTTTAACGAGTTGAGGATGGAAGACAGAAGAGTACTGACAGCTGACGACGTTCACCCCACAACCAGAGGAGCGAGCACCATCGCGAGGACCCTGGGCAAACACCTGCATGGAATGTTTTGGGAAAAGCCACGGAGGAGACCCGCAGCCTTTCGTTCAGTTGCCAAGGTTTTCACCCTCCGCCTTTTCCACGTCCTTGGTTCTACTAAACTGGTCGTACTTTGACTCTCAGCGGTTTACAGTCAATCATCAAGATTTTCTGTTTTCATCTATAGTCATCTCTAAGATAGTTAATGTCTAAATGATATCAATTATTGTGATTTATAAATGAAAGCACATAAAAAGCCAAACATTACATTTCTACAGTGGAATTGTCGTTCTATAACGAAAAATCTATCATACTTAAATCAATATCTAGTAGCAAATAAGTTTCATGTTTTATTACTACAATCTTTAAATGTGAGCTGTGATAAATTACCATATCTACCTGGATTTTACCACCCTCCGGTTTACGAACAATGTGAGACAGAGTGCAAACAGCCATTTATGTGCGTGAAGACCTGGACTTTTGTGAAAGAACTCCACCAGTGTATAATATTTCCTCTGTGTCATGCTGTGCAGCTATGGTTAAGTTCACTTCATCCTTGATTCTTAATGTTGCTTCAATTTATCTGCCAAAAGGCCTGATAATAAGAACACTGAATGGTTGAAAGGGTTCCAAGATCAAACGGATAAGTGGGTTATTGGGGGTGATTTTAATGCACATGCCCCTTTCTGGGATAAAAGTTGTTCCTATATTTCTAATAATCGTTTGTTAGATAACATAGCGGATTCTATTCTTTACATACTGAATAATGGAAACATAACTCGTATTCCAGATATATCTAACCATAATCCCTCAGCCATTGATTTAACTTTTGTATCTCCATCATTGGTAGTCAACGCAGTGTGGGACACGGGAGATGACTCTTTAGGATCAGATCATATTCCAGTCATAATATCTTTAAATAACATAGCAGAAGAAGAAGAAAACACAGAAGATATTATTCCAAAGTATAATTACAAGTGTGCAGATTGGTCAGTGTTCAAAGACATCCTTAAAAACATAGATTTAGATTATTCTACTGAAGAAAATATAGACAATCAGTATGAGAAATTCTGCAGATTTATCCTAACAGCAGCAGATAAATCGATCCCAAAAATAAAAAACAAAAAATCTAAAAAACACAATGGAATGTGTGGTGGAACAAGGAATGTGAATGCGCAAATAACAAGAAAAAAGAAAGATTTAAGATATATTGTAAAAAAAGATCAGAAGTAATCATGAAAAAATGAAAAAGACGGGTAAAGAAAGTGATGATGCAATAGAATATGCAAAATTGAAACATTGGGATGATTTCTGTAACTCTGAAGTAAAACATTGTAAGGATATGGAAAAGTATGGGAAGAACTGAAAGCTATGAAAAATGGATTGACATCACCACAGTATCCCATAAAAATAGATAACAACAACCTGCCCACTACTAAAGAGAAAGCAGAAGTTTTTGTAAACTTATTCGCTGAAGTCAGCCGTCCTGAGGGTCTAACAAACACTGACCGAACTTACAGAGAAAAAGAAGAAAGTAATATAACATATGATGATCCACCACCAGATAATAGCATAAACATTAATGCTCCTATAACTGTATATGAAGTAAAAGAAGCCATTAGAGCCATTCCGACACGGAAATCATCAGTTGGTTTAGATGCAATATCTAATCAGATGCTAAAGAATTTACCTGAAAATCTTGTAGTTTTTCTTCATGCTTTGCTAAGTACTTGCTGGAATAGTAGCAACATGCCCAAAATATGGAAACAGACAATTGTTGTACTAGTTCATAAACAAGGAAAGTCTTCTAGTGATCCTAAAAATTACAGACCTATAGCATTAACATCACACGTCTGTAAACTATCAGAAAGAATTGTTTTGAATAGACTAGCATATTACTGCGAAAAAAATGACATCATTCCTATTAATCAAGCTGGCTTTCGTAAAGGGAGATCTACTACAGAAATATTAGTGAAATTATCAACAAATATAAAGAAACAATTTGCAAGACGTAAATGTGTCCTGGCTACATTTTTTGACATAACCAAGGCTTACGATCAAGTGTGGCATTCACAGCTATTAAACAAACTTAAAAATATTGGACTATCAGGAAATGTATACAATTATGTTAAATGCTTTCTGAAAGATAGGGTAATACAAACAAGAGTAGGAAAATCATATTCCACCAGTAGAACTTTGTCAATGGGAATCCCACAAGGGTCAGTGTTAGCTCCGCTTCTTTTCTCATTGCTATTGTATGATTTGCCAAATAAGTTATCTAAAAAGGTAAATCTCGTTCAATATGCAGACGACATTTGCATGTGGATGGAAGTAACTCTTAAAAAGAAAACTCCACAGCGTGATATAAGTTTCATCAGAAAGATCTATCAAGACGAACTAAATAGGATGTCGGAATACATGAAGTTAAATGGATTGAACTTATCTGTTGAAAAAACAAATATAATCTTTTCAATAGTGGTAATAATCCAGAAAAACTGCCTGTTTTTACATTGGGCGAAACACCTCTTAAATATGTGACAGAAGTTAAATTCCTAGGAGTCCATTTCACATCTAAACTATCATGGAACGCTCATATTGAATACTTATTAACAAAGGCGAGGAAAACATTAAATTTCCTTAAAATTATTTCTAAAGAAAAATGGGGACAGAATTCATCTACATTGATAACTCTATGTAAATCCTTAATGAGATCGAAAATAACATATGCCCAAGACGTAATCTTTAGCGCTCCCAAATGCCTATTGAAAAAGCTTGAAAGTATTGAATGCAAGGCATTGAAATTAGCACTTGGCCTTCCGGTGCATGCATCATCTTCTCGTACGTATTATGAAGCGCAGATGCTTCCCTTAGATGAATACAGAGAGTTAGCGTGTTGTAAATTTGTTATCAAGAGTACAACTAATAAAACGCACATTAGATCTGAAATAAAAATGAGGTCAGATATTGATTTTCCTAAAAGAGCAAAATCTATAGCTTCTCAAAAAACACTGGCAACGTACACGTCAAAAAGTATTACTGATTCTGGAGTTTCAATCGATAACGATGCTCTATCCATTAGACCGTTATTTTCTCCTATACCACCATGGGAGCTTAATAAAGCACATTTTGATATTGAACATACCAATATGAAAAAAGATGAAAACATAAACATGTTAGCAAGCTGTATCAAATGCCATATTGAAAAGAACTATTCAAATTATTTGAAAATATACACAGACGGTTCGTGCATTGATAAACAAACAGGTTGTGCATTCTTAATACCAGACTTAAGAGTAGAGAAATCATTTTATATCGGAATTAACAAATCGATATTTACAGCAGAATTAACAGCGATACTCCTGGCTTTAAATTATCTTTTAAACTTTCCAAAAACAATATTTAAAATTCTGTTCTGTGTTGATTCTAAATCAGCTCTTCAGGCATTAAAAGTTTCTCAATTACACACAAGACCTGAAATGGTCATAGAGATAAATTGTATGATACACATGTTGATTGCAAGAGGAACCCATGTAGTTTTTTGTTGGATTCCTTCACATTGTTCTTTTCATTATGATGAAAAAGTAGACAGGGCAGCTAAACGTGGAGCCAAAAATAGTTTTGGTTCAGAACTGTTTGATTTCCCCTTATCAGTACATGAACAGTGTAACTTAGTTAAGTCGCATATCTGGAAAGCTTTCGAATATAGTATGGTAGATCACGTTTATAAAGAACAGTTTGATATTAAAAGAATCAAAGAGAATTTTAATCTTAATAGAAAATTACTCTCATTAATGCACAGGTGGAAACTTAATGCATTTAAAACAAAATATGTAAAAAACGTAGTTTGCGTATGTGGAAACAAAATTACTCCAATTCATATTGTTTCATGCAATGATATGAAAAAAATCATTCCAGTATTGAAGCAAAATAGTGTGCAGGCCATTTTTCAGTCACCAGCTTTAACGTACGAATTCTTTGTACACTTAGAGCGCACCCCTATTGGAAAATACTTATAATATTTTTATTAACTTTATTTGCGGGGGATAAGAAAGGAAGGGGGGTGGGTGGATAAAATTGGGCGGGGAGCGGGGGGGGGGGGGGGGGGGGGAAGCAAAGGATTTTGTTTGTTTGTTTATTCTTTTTTCTTTTTTCCTTTTTTCTTTAGTACTGTCATCCCTTTTGACTTTAATTGATAAGTTAGTTGTTGGTTATAAGTATTTTGTTTCATGTTAATCTTCACTTATGACTTGTGTAAAGATATTCATACACTTACACACCCACAACTCTCTCACTCACACACACAGGCACACATACTCACACACACACGCACACACACACACACACGCACACGCGCGCGCGCACACACTCACACGCACACACACATTCGCGTGCACGTGCACCCATACATATACACATACACACATTATGTGCACGCTCGCAATTACTTCCGTACACATTCACTTTTTTGTGTGTGTGTCTAATATCACGAATAGTGGATAGACGTTAAATGAAGGACACACACACACACACACACACACACACACACACACACACACACACACACACACACACACACACACACAAGCACAAACACAAACACACACATGCATACTAAAACGAACAATGTGGCGGTATCCAGCAGAAAGTAATTGCCATGCCTTGTATAGGGAGAGCAATGAAATTGCTGATTTCAATTATCATTTCTGTTCTATTCTGCAATTTTAATGATTTCAGTGCCTGAAGCACAGACTCTGAGTCAACACAAAAAGTACTTGAAATATAGATCGAGGGAAATTTCGAAGATAATTTAACGCCATTAATATTGCAGTAAGTTCCGCAGTAAAAACTGACTTATTTTCCCCCAGTGAAAAACGTTTCTCTATTTTTAAATCAGGTATCAAATAAGCACAGCCCGCATTTTTCTGAATTAACGACTCATCTGTGTATACTTTGAAATGATTTGGATACTTCTCTTCAATATGAGATCAAACATTGCTTGCCACTATATTTATATTGTCCTGTTTTAAATCAGTGTGGTCAATGTTAGAATGGGCCCTTTGAAGTTCCCAGGGTTGTGTAGGGAAGAAGGACGGCCTAGCAGATACAGACTTTTCGTCAACAGTAATGCCCGTGGCTTGCCTAAGCTCAGATGTATACGTTGCCAAAGTAATCTGAGAGGATATTGTTTTGGCACGTGTAGCAAAGTCGATATCTGATCTCATTTTAATCTCATTTTTCACATCATTCTTAACTGGAATGATCATTTAAGTGTAAAATTTGAGCTTCATTATATGTTGGAAGACAAGACGCATGGGTGGGAAGACCCATTGCAAGTTTGAGCGCTTTGCATTCTACACTTTGTCTTCCTCCCTCATCTCAACAGCTCATTTACACACGGAGGAGACGCGCTGTGGTGTACAATCGACCTGTGCTGTTGAAAGCCTGTCGACAGCCTCCCACAGCTGAGGCCAGAAAGGTGGACACACGGACGTCATCAGTCTGGACATGGCACTGGGCTGTGGTGGACTCAGTTAACAAGGCACCAGACAGACAGGTGGACAAACTGACGTCATCGGTCTGGACATGGCACTGGGCTGTGGTGGACCCAGTTAGCAAGGCACCAGACAGACAGGTGGACAAACTGACGTCATCAGTCTGGACATGGCACTGGACTGTGGTGGACCCAGTTAGCAAGGCACCAGACAGACGAACAACTTTATAACACCTCTGGTGGACCCAGTTAGCAAGGCACCAGACAGACAAACAACTTTATAACACCTACAGGCACGAAACAGACAAACAACTTCATAACACCTACAGGCACCAAACAGACAAACAACTTCATAACACCTACAGGCACCAAACAGACAAACAACTTCATAACACCTACAGGCACCAAACAGACAAACAACTTCATAACACCTACAGGCACCAGACAAACAACTTCCTAACACCTACAGGCACCAAACAGATAAACAACTTCATAACACCTACAGGCACCAAACAGACAAACAACTTCATAACACCTACAGGCACCAAACAGACAAACAACTTTCTAACACCTACAGGCACCAAACAGACAAACAACTTCCTAACACCTACAGGCACCAAACAGACAAGCAACTTCATAACACCTACAGGCACCAAACAGACAAACAACTTCATAACACCTACAGGCACCAAACAGACAAACAACTTCATAACACCTACAGGCACCAAACAGACAAACAACTTCATAACACCTACCGGCACCAAACAAACAACTTCATAACACCTACAGGCACCAGACAAACAATTTCATAACACCTACAGTCACCAAACAAACAACTTCATAACACCTACAGGCACCAAACAGACAAACAACTTCATAACATATTGCTACCTAGAATTAGACCTAGTCTCCCAACAGAAGAAAATGCAGTACTCACTCGTAGCTTTCGATAGCCATCCGGCCATCTTCCTCAGCGATGCTGTTGCTGACTGAGTGAACTCGATTCAGATCACGCGACCATGGGACATACCCATGGTCGTTGCTGCTCTGGCTGCTACTGCTACTCTTACAGTTGCTGCTGTTACTTCTGCTGTTACTGCTGTTATTACTATTAGCTCTGCTGCAGCTCACACGACGGCTGCTGGTAATATAACTATTATTTCTTTCTACGCTGTTGTTGCTGATGCGTTTGCTGCTCGTTCTGATAAATGAATCAGAGAGAAACATAGAGAAGAGAGGCACTTTGCGTATTTGGCTGACGCGTGATGGATACATCTAACAGCAAGATGAAAGACTCGGAATGGTTGGGGAGGGGGGAAGGTAACGAGGCTCAGTTTATCGACAAGTACAAACTGTGCATGTGTTCGTTTTATTACAACGATAAGTAGACAGAGCTGCAAAACAAGACAAGTACAAACTGTGCATGTGTTCGTTCTATTACAACGATAAGTAGACAGAGCTGCAAAACAAGGTGCAAAATGTAGTTCAGAGTCTCTCAGGATGAATTTTCCACTTTCGGTTTAAGAACAACATGGTATAGTGGAATCATTTGCTTGGAACCATTTCCAGAATTCCTTTACAAGGTCTCACAACAAACTTATTTACACAGATGTTAATACTGCAAACGTTGAAACACACTCCAACATCAGCAGAAAATGATCATCCTTTATGTATAGGTGGAAAATCGATGCTTTTACAACAAAATTTAGTCAAAATGCCTCATGTGTTTGTGGACAGAACATCACAGCTGATCATATTCTCTCATGTGCAGCTGTCAAACAATTTATACCCATGCTTTCTACATATACAATTAGAAATATTTTTGCATCACCAGTATTAACCTATGAATTCTGTCTTGATCAAAGTGGTCAGTAAGTAAGTTAGATACTTATAGTTTCTTACATTTATTATCTCATACTTATGAGGTTACTTTTAAGTGGGTCAATCAATTACCTACTGCTAAATCTACATAAAATGTACGAAAGGACCATCTTCATCCGTCCCCTACCTCTCACTCTTCTTTCCCACATCAAAACCATTTGTAGTTTTCTGGCTTTATCATTAGGGTTTGGTTTGTTTGTTTGTTTGTTTTGGGGTTGATGATGTGGTGTCTTTTTTTTTTTTTTTCGTCTAATATTACCTAGAGTGGAACGACGTTAAATTTGAAACTAACAGACGCACACGACATAATCTAACGAATCCCATAGGCTGTCATTGAAGTACTTATTATTTTGTTTCAGACGACTTCTACTTCATCCTCCCCCTTCCGCCCTCCGTATTTCCCACCCCATGTTAATTGCCTGGCTTGTTGTTTGAAATCCCAGTGAGTATAAACGGCTTTGTTGACAGCATCTCCTGCAGTTACGTGACGTTACATGTTTCTTTTAATGTTGTCGTTACCGTTGTACTTAGTGTTGTTGTCCTCTCCTGCCTTGTGAAGGAATGTTGTCGTTACCGTTGTACTTAGTGTTGCCGTTGTCCTCTCCTGCCTTGTGAAGGAATGTTGTCGTTACTGTTGTACTTAGTGTTGTTGTCCTCTCCTGCCTCGTGAAGGAATGTTGTCGTTACTGTTGTACTTAGTGTTGTTGTCCTCTCCTGCCTTGTGAAGGAATGTTGTCGTTACTGTTGTACTTAGTGTTGTTGTCCTCTCCTGCCTCGTGAAGGAATGTTGTCGTTACTGTTGTACTTAGTGTTGTTGTCCTCTCCTGCCTCGTGAAGGAATGTTGTCGTTAAGGTTGTACCTTAGTGTTGTTGTCCTCTCCTGCCTCGTGAAGGAATGTTGTCGTTACTGTTGTACTTAGTGTTGTTGTCCTCTCCTGCCTTGTGAAGGAATGTTGTCGTTACCGTTGTACTTAGTGTTGTTGCTGTTGTCCTCTCCTGCCTCGTGAAGGAATGTTGTCGTTACCGTTGTACTTATTGTTGCTGTTGTCCTCTCCTGCCATGTGAAGGAATGTTGTCGTTACCGTTGTACTTAGTGTTGTTGTCCTCTCCTGCCTCGTGAAGGAATGTCGTCGTTACCGTTGTACTTAGTGTTGCCGTTGTCCTCTCCTGCCTCGTGAAGGAATGTTGTCGTTACTGTTGTACTTAATGTTGTTGTCCTCTCCTGCCTCGTGAAGGAATGTTGTCGTTACCGTTGTACTTAGTGTTGTTGCTGTTGTCCTCTCCTGCCTTGTGAAGGAATGTTGTCGTTACTGTTGTACTTAGTGTTGTTGTCCTCTCCTGCCTCGTGAAGGAATGTTGTCGTTACCGTTGTACTTAGTGCTGTTGTCCTCTCCTGCCTTGTGAAGGAATGTTGTCGTTACCGTTGTACTTAGTGTTGTTGTCCTCTCCTGCCTTGTGAAGGAATGTTGTCGTTACCGTTGTACTTAGTGCTGTTGTCCTCTCCTGCCTCGTGAAGGAATGTTGTCGTTACCGTTGTACTTAGTGCTGTTGTCCTCTCCTGCCTTGTGAAGGAATGTTGTCGTTACCGTTGTACTTATTGTTGCCGTTGTCCTCCTCGTGAAGGAATGTTGTCGTTACCGTTGTACTTAGTGCTGTTGTCCTCTCCTGCCTCGTGAAGGAATGTTGTCTTTACCGTTGTACTTAGTGTTGTTGTCCTCTCCTGCCTTGTGAAGGAATGTTGTCGTTACCGTTGTACTTAGTGTTGTTGCTGTTGTCCTCTCCTGCCTCGTGAAGGAATGTTGTCTTTTCCGTTGTACTTATTGTTGTTGTTGTCCTCTCCTGCCTCGTGAAGTAATGTTGTCGTTACCGTTGTACTTAGTGTTGCCGTTGTCCTCTCCTGCCTTGTGAAGGGGAAGGGTTTTCTGCCTTTTGTTGTCATTATTATCATTGTTATCATTATTGCTGTTATCATTATTGATGTTATCATTATTGATGTTATCATTATTGTTCAAAATGTCCTCGATACGTACACGTCTTTCATGCGTGACCCTGGAGTAATGTCCGTCTCCACTGTCCTACAACAGGCTAGGTCTTTGCTTCATAAGATAGCACTGTCATCTGTCGTCTCCACTGTCCTACAACAGGCTAGATCTTTGCTCTAAGATGGCACTGTCATCTGTCGTCTCCACTGTCCTACAACAGGCTAGGTCTTTGTTTCATAAGATAGCACTGTCATCTGTCGTCTCCACTGTCCTACAACAGGCTAGGTCTTTGCTTCATAAGATGGCACTGTCATCTGTCGTCTCCACTGTCCTACAACAGGCTAGGTCTTTGCTTCATAAGATGGCACTGTCATCTGTCGTCTCCACTGTCCTACAACAGGCTAGGTCTTTGCTTCATAAGATAGCACTGTCATCTGTCGTCTCCACTGTCCTACAACAGGCTAGGTCTTTGCTCCATAAGATAGCACTGTCATCTGTCGTCTCCACTGTCCTACAACAGGCTAGGTCTTTGCTCCATAAGATGGCACTGTCATCTGTCGTCTCCACTGTCCTACAACAGGCTAGGTCTTTGCTCCATAAGATGGCACTGTCATCTGTCGTCTCCACTGTCCTACAACAGGCTAGGTCTTTGCTCCATAAGATAGCACTGTCATCTGTCGTCTCCACTGTCCTACAACAGGCTAGGTCTTTGGTCTATAAGATGGCACTGTCATCTGTCGTCTCCACTGTCCTACAACAGGCTAGGTCTTTGCTCCAAAAGATGGCACTGTCATCTGTCGTCTCCACTGTCCTACAACAGGCTAGGTCTTTGCTTCATAAGATGGCACTGCCATCTGTCGTCTCCACTGTCCTACAACAGGCTAGGTCTTTGCTCCATAAGATAGCACTGTCATCTGTCGTCTCCACTGTCCTACAACAGGCTAGGTCTTTGCTTCATAAGATGGCACTGTCATCTGTCGTCTCCACTGTCCTACAACAGGCTAGATCTTTGCTTCATAAGATGGCACTGTCATCTGTCGTCTCCACTGTCCTGCAACAGGCTAGGTCTT
>CM065717.1:1555000-1557500 GCA_033310375.1 Conus canariensis
ATATGGAAAATAAGATAGGTCTGAGTACTGACCCTTGAGGCACACCATGACTAATGGATAATGTAAGAGATGCAGATTCATTTACTGAGACCATTTGCTTTCTATCAGAAAGAAATTAAGAGAGGAGTTCTAACGAATTCTCTGATAATTTGTATACATTTAGCTTTTTAAGAAGAAGATTGCGATCAATAACATCAAAAGCTTTCATAAAATCTACCATGAGAACATCTGTAATTTTGTCGTTATTTATATTAGTAAACCATTGATCAACTAGGTTTGTCAATGCTGTTTGGCAGGAGTGATTAGCCCTAAAACCAGATTGGTTTTGATGAAATAAATTGAAAGAATTGAAGTGATCGAGAATATGTTTATGTATATGGTTTTCCAATGGTTTAGACAGTACAGACAGAATAGAAATGGGCCTGTAGTTAGACGGATCGGTGTGATCACCTGATTTGTAGATCGGCGTTACTCTAGCAATTTTAAAAACCTTGTGGAACTGATTTTTAGAAATGCAGAGATTGTATATTATATAAGTAAGTGTTTCAGCAATTACAGGGGCTGACAGTTTGAGAATCTTTCCGTCAATGCCATCAATGCCAGTAGTATCAGTTTGCTTTAAGTGAATAAGAGCATTATATACTTCGTGTACACATTTGGACTGACAAAAATTCAGAAGAACATCTAAATCGTTTTGTGAGGATCTGTTTCTTTTTATGATGAAATTGGCAATATTGCAGAAGTGCGTATTCAACATTTCAACTGATACATCTTTCGGCGTTGTAGCACAAGCATCAGAATTTTTATTGCTAAGCTTATTGATAGCCTTCCACACTGATCGATTGTCTGTTTTAGAGTAAATAAAATCTTTAAAATACTTCTTTTCGGCTGAGTGTTTTAAATAGTTAACAAGATTTCTTTGTTTCATAAATTCTATACGATTACCTGATGCCAGAAGTGAGTCTCTTAAATCCATGGATTTTTCTATATCACTTGTTATCCAAGGTTCTTTAGGGGTACTTTTGACACGAATTGTTTTTAATGGAGCGTGCTTATTGCAAACATTGAGAAAAGTGTGCTAACAAACTTCTAAGGCTTCATCGGGATTCGTGAACGGATACACAGAGGAAAGTGAGGAATTCATCAGATCTGTAAGGAACAAGTCTTTATCAAAGCCTGAAAAGTTCCTGTACGTAATATACTTGTGATGATTTAGGGGGGTTTTGACGCCTCGTTTAGACCAAGTAAAACAGACAGGGGGGTGATCGCTGCATCCAAAAACTGGTGAACATATTTTTATTATGGTACGTACAGAAGATGTGTAAACATGGTCAATGAGAGTTTGGGAAGTAGCAGTGATTCGTGTTGGCTTATCGATTAACTGAGTCAGATTAAAAGAAGTGTAGGTGTGAATCCAGGATTTGTTCGCTTTCAAAAGATCAATGTTAGAATTACCCAGTAAAATAATTTCGTTTGAGAGTAAGGACGCCTCCTCCGTCATTAGAGTAAAATTATCTATCCAGCCAGCATGTTCTGTAAATAAAGCCTAAGAGAATCGGTTTGGAAGTTTTAAACTGTAACTCCATAGTGATTCTATATGACATTTTTCGAGCGAAGCGGCTCGATTAAATTTAATAGATTGGTGAACATAAACAAGTAAACCTGCTTCTCTTGGCCTGGAAGGGTCATTTCGAACGACGTTATAACCAGGTAATATTAATTCTGTGTCAGAAATATGGTGTGTTAATCTTGTTTCCGCAAAACCAAATAAATGAAAACAATTACCATGATTATATAAAACATGAGACGTCGCATAACTTATTAATCAAACTGTTAATATTCAGAAATCCAACCTTAAGGCCATCTGCAGATGGCCAGACTTCTTTCGCAACAGCTTGACGTAATACCAAAGCAGAGAGAGAGAGAGAGAGAGAGAGAGAGAGAGAGAGAGAGAGAGAGAGAGAGAGAAGAGAGAGAGAGAGAGAGAGAGACCCATTGCTATACAAAACATTCTCATGCCTTCATTTTACAACAACAACAACGAAAGCAAAACGTTGAGAATTCGCTTCAGAAGTGTCGAAGATAAAAGCAGTGTGTTGCCATGGTCTTGAGAATATCGCGTAGTTATGCACACACGTGAACCGTCTCTGTTAGACGCTGTGCTTACTTCAAGACAACCCCACCAGGTTCTGCTACAGAGTCCCATCCGACCTGGAGATCCACATCGATTCCAGACAGGCGGAAACTAATGGTTCTGTTCACAACAGACAGAATTCGACAGTTCCCATGTGCTGTGAACGAAGTTTTCAAATTGACACTTCAGCGCCCTCTTCCTCCTCCTCATCTGCCCCTCGAAAAACACCCACCCCACCCACCTCTCCTCTTCTCTAAAAAAAGAAAAAAAGGAAAATGTGCTAAGTCATTGTCATGACGGAGGACTTGGTTGCCTGCACTTGTTTCCCCCCAACCTCCCCAAGTGCTCATTATTTCTTCTGGAGGA
>CM065717.1:1565000-1570000 GCA_033310375.1 Conus canariensis
GTCTTTGTTTACACGGAAATGAACATGTTCGGTGACGCTGCAGAATTTCCAGGTTTTCGAATGGACCCGTATTGCGTGCGTGCGTGCGTGCGTGCGTGTGTGTGTGTGTGTGTGTGTGTGTGTGTGTGTGTGTGTGTGTGTGTGTGTGTGTGTGTGTGTGGTGTCTGTCTGTCTCTGTGTGTCTGACCCTCTGTCTCTGTCTGTCTGTATCTCTGTCTTTCTGTCTGTCTGACCCTCTGTCTGTCTGTCTGTCTCTGTCTCTGTCTCTGTCTCTTCTCTCTCTCTCTCTCTCTCTCTCTCTCTCTCTCTCTCTCTCTCTCTCTCTCTCCTCCGAAAGCAGTCACCGTGGCCCCATACTGCAGGTCCGTTCACTCACCTTTCTCCAACTTAGTCGGTTGTAGGCTTCAACTGTCTGTTGTGCGCTATGGCCTGGGAATCTGCAAGCGGTAGGATACACCTGTCTGTTGTGCGCTATGGCCTGGGAATCTGCAAGCGGTAGGCTACACCTGCTATGTGCTATGGCCTGGGAATCTGCAAACGCTAGGCTACACCTGTTGTGCGCTATGGCCTGGGACCCTGCAAGCGGTAGGCTAGACCTGTCTGTTGTGCGCTATGGCCTGGGAATCTGCAAACGCTAGGCTACACCTGTTGTGTGCTATGGCCTGGGAATCTGCAAGCGGTAGGCTACACCTGCTGTGTGCTATGGCCTGGGAATCTGCAAACGCTAGGCTAAACCTGTTGTGCGCTATGGCCTGGGACCCTGCAAGCGGTAGGCTAGACCTGTCTGTTGTGCGCTATGGCCTGGGAATCTGCAAACGCTAGGCTACACCTGTTGTGTGCTATGGCATGGAATCTGCAACGGTAGGCTACACCTGTTGTGTGCTATGGCCTGGGAATCTGCAAGCGGTAGGCAACACCTATCTGTTGTGTGCTATGGCCTGGGAATCTGCAAGCGGTAGGCAACACCTGTCTGTTGTGTGCTAATGCCTGGGAATCTGCAAGCGCTAGGCTACACCTGTCTGTTGTGTGCTATGGCCTGGGAATCTGCAAGCGCTAGGCTACACCTGTCTGTTGTGTGCTAATGCCTGGGAATCTGCAAGCGGTAGGCTACACCTGTCTGTTGTGTGCTATGGCCTGGGAATCTGCAAGCGCTAGGCTACACCTGTCTATTGTGTGCTATGGCCTGGGAATCTGCAAGCGCTAGGCTACACCTGTCTGTTGTGTGCTATGGCCTGGGAATCTGCAAGCGCTAGGCTACACCTGTCTGTTGTGTGCTATGGCCTGGAAATCTGCAAGCGCTAGGCTACACCTGTCTGTTGTGAGCTATGGCCTGGGACTCTGCAAGCGGTAGGCTACACTTGTCTGTTGTGTGCTAATGCCTGAGAATCTGCAAGCGGTAGGCTACACCTGTCTGTTGTGTGCTATGGCCTGGGAATCTGCAAGCGCTAGGCTACACCTGTCTGTTGTGTGCTATGGCCTGGGAATCTGCAAGCGGTAGGCTACATCTGTCTGTTTGTGTGCTATGGCCTGGGAATCTGCAAGCGCTAGGCTACACCTGTTGTGTGCTATGGCCTGGGAATCTGCAAGCGCTAGGCTACATCTGTCTGTTGTGTGCTATGGCCTGGGACTCTGCAAGCACTAGGCTACATCTGTCTGTTGTGTGCTATGGCCTGGGAATCTGCAAGCGGTAGGCTACACCTGTTGTGTGCTATGGCCTGGGAATCTGCAAGCGCTAGGCTACATCTGTCTGTTGTGTGCTATGGCCTGGGAATCTGCAAGCGCTAGGCTACACCTGTTGTGCGCTATGGCCTGGGAATCTGCAAGCGGTAGGCTACACCTGTCAGTTGGGTGATGTTGTCAGCCCATTGTGTGCTATGGCCTGGGAATCTGCAAGCGGTAGGCTACACCTGTTGTTTGCTGTGGCCTGGGAATCTGCAAGCGGTAGGCTACACCTGTTGTGCGCTATGGCCTGGGAATCTGCAAGCGGTAGGATACATCTGTTGTGCGCTATGGCCTGGGAATCTGCAAGCGCTAGGCTACACCTTTCTGTTGTGTGCTATGGCCTGGGAATCTGCAAGCGCTAGGCTACACCTGTTGTGTGCTATGGCCTGGGAATCTGCAAGTGGTAGGCTACACCTGTTGTGTGCTATGGCCTGGGAATCTGCAAGCGGTAGGCTACATCTGTCCATTGGGTGATGCTGCCAGCCCATCGTTTCCTTTTTCTTTGTTTTGGTTTACTTTCCATCTCCCCACGCCTCTCTGTTTCAGCGGTTCCCCAGGCCATGTAGTCTTATTACGAGGTCATTACAACATACAGAGCCTGCTATGCACACCCACCACATTCGACGCGCAGGTCTGTGCCTTTGTCGACAACTTGACTCAAACTCCACGATTTTGGACATGCTCGCAAGAAAGCACAATTCCAAAATTTGAAACATTCCGCCCAATATTTGATATCGTTTATCTAAATCATAACATAGGTTTGACATCACAACTGACAATAAAACGCAGTCCACTATGCTGAACAGTGCGTGATGAAAACCATGGAATAAACAGGTTGTTGATGCTCCAGTTGGAACTTCTCTTGACTACTGCATGCGATGTCGCTGTTATATCTGGATTTGAAAATGCCGGATTTCCACTGATGAAAGACAGAATTTCTATCATTTTTAGGACCAGTTAGATGACATTTCTATCTATGGTGCACAAAAAAGGAAAAATGATGGTGGCACATGATTTGAACAGATTTCCTTTCTTTCTGAGCCCTGGCCCCTAGGACAACATTGACCTTGTTGGCATCCAAGCTGAGGTGGACAGTAAACGATCAGAGACTGAATCGTAACTCCTGAGAAATCGTCCTTGCTTCTCTCTCTCTCTCTCTCTCTCTCTCTCTCTCTCTCCACACACACACACACACACACACACACACACACACACACACACACACACACACACACACACACACACAGATTGTACATATATATATATATATATATAATATATATTTTTTTTTTTTTTTTTTTTTTTTTTTTTCACAGGTAAAATTCTCACTAAAACTCACACCGCGCCTCAACAAAACGACGTCAACAGGGTGATTTGAATAAAATGAATACTAAAACAAGTTGAACGTCTTTTCCCACAGGGACAACTTTAATATCCAAGCTTTCGCCACGAAGGCTTCTTCAGGAATAAGAAGAAGCCTTCGTGGCGAAAGCTTGGATATTAAAGTTATATATATATATATATATATATATATATATATATATATATATATATATATTATATATTCAATTCATGATTTCCTTTTGCTTCTTAGGTGGCACCTTTGGTTTGTTTTTTGAAAACTCAACAAACATACTACGGTACTGCACACCAGCCTTTTCTGGGAAAGCATTCTTCTTAAAACCAAAAAGGCAGAGGAGTCAAATTACTACTTTCCGCGGTAACTGCGGAGAAACAATCAGGTTTCGAAATATTGGTATCTGACCAGGAGTTACATGTTAGTGAGTTTCCTCCCTATTGGAGATTGTCTCCCCATTGGAGACTATAAGCTTGCTGAAGGCTCATTTTGAGAAGCATTTATTTTATTTTTCCCCATTCACCCGCTCAAGCACATACTGTTAGTTAGGCAGAATTATCTACCACTGCAGATATGAATGCTTATCTCCCCCTATTTCTTCAATCTAAGACATAAGAGTAAGCTTTATTTATAATTGAATATTTCTTGCAGTCATTGCAACACCAAGCTGCTCTGTAAGTTGCTGGAATGGTACGGTACTTATCCTTGGAATTTATTAGTTTATTGTAATTTAGTCCCTTGCAGATTCATTCCAAGAACTGGCCCTCAGCACTTGTGTCTTAAGAGGGTATCTTTTTTATATTTTCTACTTTTCACAAGAAAATGTAGCTTGTTTTGCTCTTTCATGATTTTCTTTTGCTTCTTAGGTGGCACCTTTGGTTGGTTTTTTGAAAACTCAAAAAACATACTACGGTACTGCACACCAGCCTTTTCTGGGAAAGCATTCTTCTTAAAACCGAAAAGGCAGAGGAGTCAAATTACCACTATCCGCGGTCATTGAGGAGAAACAATCAGGTTTCGAAATATTGGTATCTGACCAGGAGTTATATGTTTGTGAGTTTCCTCCCCATTGGAGATTGTCTCCTCCTTGGAGACTATAAGCTTGCTGAAGGCTCATTTTGAGAAGCGTTTATTTTATTTTTCCGCATTCACCCACTCAAGCACATACTGTTAGTTAGACAGAATTATCTACCACTGCAGATATGAATGCTTATCTCCCCCTATTTCTTCAATCTAAGACATAAGAGCAAGCTTTATTTATAATTGAATATTTCTTGCAGTCATTGCAACACCAAGCTGCTCTGTAAGTTGCTGGAATGGTACGGCACTTAACCTTGGAATTTATTAGTTTATTATATATATATATATATATATATATATATATATATATATATATTGGGTGGGGTGAAATGGGATGCAGGCCAGGGCGTTGCATGATACATGTCAGTCTGTCTACGTCATTTGCTGAGTTGTGTAAACTTTGTTATCGGAACCTGATAAGACTGCAATCAACATGCTGCCTGCATAGGAGACACATTGTTGGTGTCTTCCTCAAACTCCCAAAATGGCTT
Organism: Conus canariensis; assembly: GCA_033310375.1. Lineage (NCBI taxonomy): Eukaryota > Metazoa > Mollusca > Gastropoda > Neogastropoda > Conidae > Conus > Conus canariensis. The sequence continues at coordinate 1,569,651 of CM065717.1, forward strand.
TTTGATTCAATTAATTCACACAACTGTTATCATTTTCATATTTTGTCAAAGGCTCTTCAGAAAAAAAAAAAAAAAAAAAAAAAAAAAAAACGCCCCAGCTTGCCAGTCTCTTAAATTGTATTCTTGCACCCAGAGAAGACAGAGTTTATGAGTTCTGGAGGACCTGCCTCCCTCCCTCCCTCCCTCCCCTCTCTCTATCTCTGTTTTTCTCTCTCTGTGTCTGTTTTTCTCTCTCTCCCCACTATCTCTCTCTCTCTCTCTCTCTATCTCTCTCTCTCTGTGGACAATCCTCCTAAATTTCTCTTTTTGTTGTTGTTGTTGTTTAAGTCTGTGAAGTTACAAGAACTGGC
>CM065717.1:1575000-1582500 GCA_033310375.1 Conus canariensis
CCCGCCGCAGCCCTGGCACTGACCATCCACAGGGAGCGGTCATTGTCAAGTCGTCAAGAGGCAACCCACCGGAGGAGACACTGCACTGCTGCCGAATCACTTCAGTGGTGTTCAGTGGCGCCTGTTCTGATCCAGTTTCACTTTCAGTTTCATCAAGGAGGCGTCACTGCGTGCAGACAAGTCCATATACGCTACACCACAGCCGCTAAGTTTTGAGACCACACTACACATGATTTTAAACTGATGGATAAATATACTAACAACTAAGATGACAGAATTGAAGAAGAGGGTCTCGTGGCTACGACTTAGCACATGTCTGACCTACGCATTAGCTCAACGCGCTGATCAGACCTTGAGTGCCTATCTAACATTGGGTGACTTTTTTTTTTGTTTGTATGTGTGTGAAGTGACTGTACACATGTGCATGTATGGATGTGTGGGCACGGGCTCATGTGTGTGTGTGTGCGCGCGCGCGCGCGCGCGCGCGCGCGCGTGTGTGTGTGTGTGTGTGCACATGCGTGTGCGCGCGCTTGTGTGTGTATATGTGCGCGCACGTGTGTCGCAGAGCCGGCGAGAGTGAGCTCTTCCTCCGGAGGGCGCCATCACGTCCGTCCAACGACAGCCCCCATGAATTCGCCAATACCGGTGACCCCGACGCAATCAACCATAGATGTGGAGAGTACATCGAAACTTAGGTCACCTTGAGAACAAGGCATAAAGGGCTACACAATTTGAGACTTGTTTTTCTGATGCTGATTGATTAGAATGATGAGGACGATGAAGGTGATGCTACGGATTTCCATTCCGGTTTGAGACTGCATGACGGGGCTGTACTCTACACTTACTTTCATGATATATGCCGATGTCAACAAAGCCAGAGATATACAGACACCTGTAGTGTTGGTAAGGAAATGTGAGCAACACTCTCAGAAACGCATCCATTAAGTGGATGAAACTCGAGTGTGTGGTCCTAGTCTTCCAGTTGAGCCCGTAGCAAACTCAACTCTGGGTAGGAGCCGGTCGGGGCTGAAAAGCCCACAGGGCTCTGATGGAAATCGAGCCCACGACCTTCCAGCCGGGAATCCGCAACGCTAACCACTTCGGCACGGCATCTGGTATATCTGATGTCATTGATCTAAATCACAGGTTTGACAGTACTGCTGATAACAAACGCAGCCCACTATACCGAACACCCTGTGTTGAAACCTTTCAATAAACAGGTTGTCCAGGTTCCAGTTTCTTCTTCTCTTCGGTGTTTCACAATATATCGCTGATATATTTGGATTTGAAAACTGCCAGATTTCCACTGATAAGAAACAGAGAATTCTAATCTTTTTAGGCACCCATTAGATGACATTCTTATTCATGGTGTGCAGGGAAAAATGAGGAACATAATTAAAAAGGATTTCCTTTCTTTCTGAACTCTGGCCCTTGGACACAACCTTCATCTGGTTTGCATCGAAACTGAAATGGACGCTCAACGGATGGAGGTCGAGTAAATGACAAAGGTGCATAGAAATTGTCCTTGTCCCCACCTTCTCTCTCTCTCTCTCTCTCTCTCTCTCTCTCTCTCTCTCTCTCTCTCTCTCTCTCTCTCTCTCTCTCTCTCTCTCTATTTTGAAGACAATGTGGAGCCTGGGAAGTATGGATAGACAAGTCTTTTTCAGATTATTTGATGCACAAGTTAAACCAATGCTTTTGTATGCTGCTGAAATCTGGGGCCTTTCTCGCTTTCATACTGTAGAGTTACCACATTTGTTTGCATGCAAGCGCTTTTTGAACGTAAGTCCTAAAACCCCGAGAGAACTATAAAATAGGCGGAGCAACAGCGAAACCGGCTTCAGCCGGTTGGAGCTGGCGGAGGTGGGTGAGCCAGAATGCCTATTTTATAGTTCTCTCCCGAACATTATGGTGTACGGTGAATTAGGCAGGTACCCTTTATATATTGATAGTGCCATGAAAGCAATGCGTTATTGGTTTAAACTGCAAAAGTTACCAACTGAAAAAATACCAAAACAAGCATACGAAATGGAAAACTCAAAAATGTTGCAATCCACAAGACATTCTAATATACATTCAAACTGGGCAAAGTCTATAAAAAAATTGTCTTGATTCACATGGTTTTTCTTTTGTCTGGCTTAACGGTGGAGTTGGTCACGAAAAGCTGTTTCTACAGGAACTAAAACAATGAATGATTGATTGCTATCAGCAAGAGTGGAACACCAAACTGTCAAAAAGTGACAGGTATTCTACTTATCGTTTGTTTAAATCATTACTACAGCCTGAAAAGTATCTTGCAGATATCACAATCCCAAAGTTTCGAAAAGTTCTTGTAAGGTTTCGACTAGGAATCAGTGATATAAAAGTCCACGACAGATACAAACATAACTCAAAAAGCTGCCCTTTTTGTGTCAAAACTGAAGATGAAATACACTTTTTGCTGGAATGTCCATCATATCAAGATTTAAGAAATAAGTATATCATGAAATATGTAACAAACGTACACGGACCAGTGTTGAGGTTTTTGCTGCAAAACGAGAAAAGGGACGTAATTCGCTCTGTTGCGATGTATATCGTCTATGCCTTGAAGAAAAGAGAAGAATTGTTACTGAGGAGAGAACATTAGGAGTACCATATGTTTTCATAAATTTATCTGTTTTACCTTGTTTCGTGGTCGATACGTCTTGTGTATACTTAGAGATCATGATGAAAAATGTGTGTATGTGTGTGTGTGTGTGTGTGTGTGTGTGTGTGTGTGTGTGTGTGTGTGTGTGTGTGTGTGTGTGTGTGTGTGTGTGTGTGTGTATGCGTGAGTATGTGTGTGTGTGTGTGTGTGTGTGGGTATGTATGCTTGTGTACGTGTGTGTGTGTGTGTGTGTGTGTGTGTGTGTGTGTGTGTGTGTGTGTGTGTGTGTGTGTGTGTGTGGTTTGCGCGCGCGCAATTGTAAGTGCGAGCGAAATTGTATGTGCGAGCTGTGCGAGTCTGGGAGAGTGCTACATACGGGTGTGATTTTGTAAGTATCTTTCAGTATTCTCAATTTACGATTATACAGTTGATGTGAGCAAGTTTTGTAAATGAGCGTGATCAGTAGAAATGTTACAGCGTCAGTGTGTGTGATTTCATTTTTGTTTCTTGACCTCATTGCAAATAGGTCGGTGGCCTTTGCAATTAAAATTTTCCGAGTTCCGAGAGTTTTCTCTCTCTCTCTCTCTCTCTCTCTCTCTCTCTCTCTCTCTCTCTCCTCTCTCTCTCCTCTCTCTGTCTCTCCAAACACCCCTTTCCCCTCACATACATATATATTCATTTATGTACAAAGACCACACACCCACACACACACACCCACACACACACACACACACACACACACACACACACACACACACACACACACACACATATATATATATATATATATATATATATATATATTCAATTATAAAGAAAGCTTGCTCTTATGTCTTAGACTGAAGAAATAGGGGGAGATAAGCATTCATATATATATATATATACAGAGAGAGAGAGAGAGAGAGGAGAGAGAGAGAGAGAGAGAGAGAGAGAGAGAGAGAGATCCATCTATGTAAAGACAAGAGGGAACGTGCAGGCCAGTGCACTGCCTAATAAATTAATGTCTGTCTGGCTCCACCATTTCCTGAGTTGTGTCCACCTTGTGATTAAAGCCTGATAGCACTTCACTGCCCTGCTGCCTTCACACAACAGACACATTTGTTCTGATACACCAAAATGGCTTCTCCATTAAACTGATTCACAAACTTATCAATATCACATTTTGTCAGAGGCTTTTCATTCACAAACTTATCAATATCACATTTTGTCAGAGGCTTTTCATTCACAAACTTATCAATATCACATTTTGTCAGAGGCTTTTCATTCACAAACTTATCAATATCACATTTTGTCAGAGGCTTTTCAAAGAGCTCCCTGCTTGCATGTTTGGTAAAATTGAGTATTCTTTCACCCACAGAAAAAAGTGTTTATGAACTCTTGAAGATCTCCTTCCCTCCCTCCCTTCCTCTCTCTCTCTCTGTCTATGTCTGTCTGTCTGTCTGTCTGTCTGTCTGTCTGTCTCTCTCTGTCTCTGTCTCTCTCTCTCTCTCTCCTCTCTCTCTCTCTCTCTCCAAAACCACCACCCAAAGGTCACACAACCATCCAATACCGCTCTTTCAAAAAGTTTAATGAAGCAGCATACCTCTATGACTTAAACATTTCCCCATTTCACTTAACTTATAATTACTCAGACGTCAATGATGCACTGTCCTTCTGGTACCAAACATTCCTCACCATCATAAATAAACACGCGCCGTTACATCAAAAAAGAGTTAGGCATCCGCAGATGAACCCGTGGTTAATGCCAGAATTGCTGCAAGAAATGGTACTACGTGACCAACTCAAGGCAGCAAACTTGTTTGACTAATACAAAGAGCAGAGAAACTTTGTTTCAAACGAAGTTGAAAAAGCCAAACGAGACTACTTCAGTCAAATGATAACGGATGCAAAATCCACAGCGCCAATGTGGAGGGCAATAAACACTATTGTACGCAACAAGCGTACAGATTCACAAAATTCAAGCACAAACATCACCCCGGACAAATTTAATACCCACTTTCTGTCATTATCAGATACCCTTACTCAAGCTTCACAGACTATAAGAGCACTAAATGAATATACATGCCCGACTTCCCTATCATCATTTTGCAAACAAAAACTTGGATCCAGTAACTCAATCAAAATTTCCCTTCTTGCTGTACATGAAGTAGGAATGCACATAGCGCAGTTAAAGAATTAAAAAAAATCCATGGGTCCTGATAACATACCCGCATTTCTTCTCAAACTCGCTCTACCTTACATTGTTGAGTCTCTTACATACATATATAATTTATCCATTGAAACTAATGTTTTCCCTCAGGCGTTCAAAAACGCCAAAGTGATCCCCCTTCCAAAATCAAATGATTTGTCGGATCCAAATAATTTCAGACCTATATCCTTACTATCGATTCTATCCAAACCCCCTGAAAGACACATACACACACACACGTATCTCAGTTCATGGAGAAAAACAAACTATTTCACCCACTCCAATCTGGATTCCGATCTAATCATTCTTGCCACACAGCATTATCACGAATGTGTGACTCATGGCTTTCAAATATGAACCAATCACAAATGACAGGGGTTGTCTTTCTTGACTTCAAAAAGGCGTTTGATCTTGTTGTTCATTCCATTCTTCTAAAGAAACTATCTGTCTACTTTAACCATACCCCGACAATCTCATTATTCCAATCATACTTGAATGATAGGACTCAGTATGTGGTGCTTAATGGCAAAACCTCCGCTTCAGACTTTGTCAGACATGGAGTCCCACAGGGCTCTGTACTAGGCCCCTACTATTCTGCATCTTCATCAATGATTTACCATTGCCCGTATCAGATGAAAAGGTCACGACAGATTTATTTGCTGATGACTCATCACTCCAAACGAATGGTAGTGATCTACAGACAATAGAAACTTATCTCCAGGAAAGTCTAAACGACGTGTCAGACTGGTGTCATTCAAACTCAATGGTCATACACCCAGCCAAAACCAAATCTATGATTATAGCTACCCGCCAAAAACACCAGTTGACTCCTCTTGCCTAAAACTTCAGTTGAATGGCACTTCTATCGAGCAGGTAGACGAGCATCGTGTTTTAGGGTTAACGATAGATAAAGAATTGAAATGGCAATCTCATCTCAATAGCGTATGCAAGGTAGTCTCAAAACACTTTTCCTGTTATCTCAATTAAAGCGCTACGTAAACAGTAATGTGCTTAAACTTTTCTTCAATGCACACATAATGTCACGTATCAATTACGCCTCAACAGTGTGGGACGGAAGTAGTGACGTCCACAAAAAAGGCTGAATTATCTCCATAGACGTGCAGCAAAGCTACTCCATCCAGCTGTATCTCTAACAACAGACGAAAAACTAAAAGCTCTGAACATACTTCCTCTGAATAGGCAATTGGAATTCAACAAGGCATCATTTATGTTTACAATCTTGACAGATACTATGCCATGTTATATCAGTGCCCTTTTTACAAGATCGAACAGCTTTTCTGGCTCGACGAAATTCCTTCTTCCCTACCCACGCATTGATCTATACAAAACAAGCCTAGCTTACTCTGGACCATATGTCTGGAACTCACTTCCACCGAATCTACAATACATGAATACTTTAAAACTTTTCAAGGAACATTTGCATAAACATTTTATGTCTCAGTAATAAAATTATTCGATTACAATGATTAGCGCCCATTCGCAAAGTCTTCTGTGAACCATACTTTGAATAAATCGTCTAAACATAAAACCTACTCCGTTAAAATCGCTCATCCCCACTCCCACTCTGTCTACCATCCCTTTTCTCCTCCCCCTACCTACCATTCTGTCTCCCCCCACCCTCCTCTGACCTCTCTCTCTGTAGTTTTGTTTGTTTGTTTGTAAGTTTCCTTCTGTTTTACCATCCCCCATCTCATTAGTGCTTTTATGAATAGTTTGCTTATCATTGTAGAATTAGATTACCATGTTGCTATGTTGAATTGTCAGTATGAATGATATGTGCTGAAATAATGTATGCATGACAAGGACAGATTGTAAGTCTAGGCTTTGGCCTAAAATCTCCATCCTTGTGTATTAAAGATCAATCAATCAATCAATCAATCAATCAATCAATCAATCAATCAATCAATCAATCACTCTCTCTCTCTCTCTCTCTCTCTCTCTCTCTCTCTCTCTTCTCTCTCTCTCTCCAATCTTCCCCAATGTTATCACATAGGTATAATGATGTTTGACTATTTTCTCGATTTTTCTGTTCTAGTCTCTAAAGTTGTAAGAACTAGCAACATCCTGGGGGTATCTACTTTATTTTTTCCTGTGCTGTTTCTGTGCATCCTTTGTTGTGTGTATTCCTGACTCTCCCTTTCCTGTGTCACTGCTGACGTCTGTTCATCAGTGCTTAACACGCCGTTCACCCTTCCCTTCACTGTGTCACTGCTGACGTCTGTTCATCAGTGCTTAACACGCCGTTCACCCTTCCCTTCACTGTGTCACTGCTCACGTCTGTTCATCAGTGCTTAACACGCCGTTCACCCTTCCCTTCACTGTGTCACTGCTGACGTCTGTTCATCAGTGCTTAACACGCCGTTCACCCTTCCCTTTACTGTGTCACTGCTAACGTCTGTTCATCAGTGCTTAACACGCCGTTCACCCTTCCCTTCACTGTGTCACTGCTGACGTCTGTTCATCAGTGCTTAACACGTCGTTCACCCTTCCCTTCACTGTGTCACTGCTGACGTCTGTTCATCAGTGCTTAACACACCGTTCACCCTTCCCTTCACTGTGTCACTGCTGACGTCTGTTCATCAGTGCTTAACACGCCGTTCACCCTTCCCTTTACTGTGTCACTGCTGACGTCTGTTCATCAGTGCTTAACACGCCGTTCACCCTT
>CM065717.1:1590000-1602500 GCA_033310375.1 Conus canariensis
GAGAGAGAGAGAGGGGGGGGAGAAGGAGAGAGGGAAGGAGGCAGGGGCAGTCAAGGAAAGGAGAGAGAGAGAGAGAGAGAGAGAGAGAGAGAGAGAGAGAGAGAGAGACTAAACTCAACTCAAATACTTTAATTGCAAAGGCCACCGACCTATCTGCAATGAGGTCAAGAACAAAAGTAGAACACACAAGCACTCGGCGCATATACTGAAAAGTATGAAAGAAAATATTTGCATATCAAAATGTTCTTCCTGAAATTACTCTGGCATTCGTGTGTTAACTGATAACAGTTCCTCTCTTCGTTTTAGTGCTTTAAAAATGAACATAGCTAGAGACAATAACAATTCTCTTTTCATTTTGCAGTAAAAGAAGCAATGACACTTGATGAACATTTTTAATATGAGGCAAAATGTATTTATCGCTTAAATCTTTATAGGATGGACAAACAATCAAAAATGTATTTCGTGCTCGATTTGATTACAGAATGGACAGTTTTTGGAGTTTAATGTATATCTTTGTTGGACATTCAAATCACTAATACCGAGAGAGAGAGAGAGAGGGAGAGAGAGAGAGAGAGAGAGAGAGAGAGAGAGAGAGAGAGGAGGAGAGAAGAGAAGGAGGGAGGGAAAGAGAAAGGGAGGGAGGAGAAGGAGAGGAAAGGAGAAGAGAGAGAGAGAGAGGAGGGAGGGAAAGAGAGAGAGAGAGAGAAAGAGAAGAGGAGGGAGGAGAAGAGAGAGAAGAGAGAGAGGAGAGAGGAGGGGGGAGGAGAGGGAAGAAGAGAGAGAGAGGAGGGAAAGAGAGAGAGAGAGAGAGAGAGGGGGGGAGGAGGAGAGAAGAGAGAGAGAGAGAGAGAGAGAGAGAGATGTCTTCTCTTATATCACCTGATCGTCTTCTCAGATGAACCACCAGGCCTCTCATTGATGTCCTTGTATCAACTCTGTTCCTGTGGCAGGCCTCTCATTGATGTCCCTGTATCAACTCTGTTCCTGTGGCAGGCCTCTCAGTGATGTCCTTGTATCAACTCTGTTCCTGTGGCAGGCCTCTCATTGATGTCCCTGTATCAACTCTGTTCCTGTGGCAGGCCTCTCATTGATATCCTTGTATCAACTCTGTTCCTATGACAGGCCTCTCATTGATGTCCTTGTATCAACTCTGTTCCTGTGGCAGGCCTCTCATTGATGTCCTTGTATCAACTCTGTTCCTGTGGCAGGCAGGCCAAAGGGAGATGTGTGCAGCCTCTACATGTCTCTGGAAGCGTGGAGAGGAAGGAGTTCTGTGTCGTCCAGCCTGTGTTTACCTTCTGTCAGATGAAACAACCTTGTGCTCTGATTAATGTCTTCTCCGTCTCCTCCCTGTAGAAGTATCCGGGGTTAAGCCGCCGCATTTTCTCCCTCCCCCCTCCCTGATTTGGACGTGCCTGTAAAGGGGACGCTTGGGACGTGTTCTGACTTCTCTTCTCCTGCCCCTTGTTCTGAATTGCCAGGCTGAGTTCAATTCTTTCATTCTCGTTTGATGTCGTTTGTAGGTCTGTGTGTGAGTGTGTGTGTGTGTGTGTGTGTGTGTGTGTGTGTGTGTGTGTGTGTGTGTGTGTGTGTGTGTGTGTGTGTGCGTGTGTACGTGCGTGCGTGCGTGCGTGCGTGTGTGTGTGTGTGTGTGTGTGTGTGTGTGTGTGTGTGTGTGTGTGTGTGTGCGCGCGTGCGTGCGTGTGCGTGCGTGTGGGAGAGTGAGAGCGTGCATGATGTCTTTTCATGAATCTGAACTTTATTTTTGATCTGCCCGTTTGTTTGTCTGTCTGTCTCTTTTCTTTCTCGTCATCTAGTTATCCATCCTTCTGTCCATTTATCTGTTCACTTACCTATCATTCTGTCTGTTTGTCTCTATCTTTCTATCTGTCTGTCTATCAAGGAGAGAGGAGAGAGAGAGAGAGAGAGAGAGAGAGAGAGAGAGAGAGAGAGAGAGAGAGAGAGAGAGAGAGAGAGAGCAACGCATGCGCGCATTTCCTCAGAAATTAGTGGGGCGCCAATGTAGGTCACTGACTATTCGCAACGTGCACAAGACTGCTGGAACTGGGGCAACGTCTTCAGCCTGCATAGGAGGTGTGTTTGAAGAGAAGGGCGCGGGCGTGGGGAGGGAGGGGGGCGTGGCAAGAGGGAAAAGCAGCCGGACTTGTGGAGACAGCGGAGATTCAGGCCGGTCTCAATGTCAATAAACGATGTCCCTTTCTCCAGTTCGGGCGACCGGTTGACAGAGGTTTGGATGGTTTGCTTAAGTTATCAACAACTGCGTGGTCAACGTTTCGGGGTACGGGGAATCTCAAGACTCGCGATTTGATTCGGATTTGAGCATCTCTCTGATGGCTGCTTGATCTGTGTTGATTTTGTTTTGAACCTGTCGTTTCGTGCTAATCATAGAAGTATCTTATGGCTAGGAGACTGTCACCACCTGTGCATATACGTATGTTTATTGCATTTGATGTATAAGACTTATTCTTAAATGTTTTCTACTTGTACATCCCTCTCCATCATTCCTTCCCTCCACCCTCACCCCCCCCCCCCTCACATTTTGCTCCTTCACACCTTTCTGCCCTCTCCCCTCTTTTGGTAAGGAATCTGTTCTAAGTTATTCTCCCACTGAGGGATGAGTTGTTCACCGCGTCACCTTTCTGCCCTCTCTCCTCTTTTGGTAAGGAATCTGTTCTAAGTTATTCTCCCACTGAGGGATGAGTTGTTCAGCCGCATCTCCTTTGCTACCACCGCGTTTTCAAAGTTCCGTCAGATTATTTTGTCAATTAGTGGGGGTGGAGCAAGAGGGGATGGGGGTGGAATTGCATCTCTTAGGACATCCAGTAAACTCATTTTACACAGTTGGTAATGGAAATGATGCTTATGGCCCAGCCGACCGCAAAGGGCCATTCACCGCATTGACATCACCTCACAAGTCATTAAAAACCATTCACACAACCTTTAAAATACACTTTTAAAAAACACACCGGTAACTGTGTTAAAAAATGTGTCCTCCGTAAAATCTTAGATCAGATGAAAAATGTTAATTTCTTTCAGAAATGGGAAAGATGACATCAGGTGGGACATCTCTGAGCAAAGTTTTCATGGAATGTGCTGTAGAGTGTTTATGTCTCACATCGTGCAAGTCCCAGCACTCTAAAAGAACTTTGACACGGTTCCTGGTCGCTGCCAATGCTTTTGTGACAGGCAACACTCGAGGTTCTTACAGCAGACCTGATCTCTACAACTGGTCATGAGGTTTCCCTCCTTTGCATCCTTGTTGGAAGTCGAGCTTAGTGGTTATGACTTCCTTTTCAGTTGATTACTTCTTCACATTCATCCGTGAAATATTGCTCCTACATGTCACTCAGCTGTCCAACTCAACCCTTCACTAGGTGTCCTGGAAGGCCATTGAATCGGGATATTCTGTTATCGTGGTGAAAATAGCGCTGAAGAATTCGTGGCATGTCACCGTTAGGAGCTATAGGTTGGCCGCAACTGGCATGCCTGGCCTGGGGGAGAGATGGGGGTGGGGGTGGGCTGGGAGCTGGGGAGTCTTGTCCTGAAAACAAAGCCATACAGCATTGTCTACCAGACAGAGTGTCATTGGACCACACTAATGTTTGAAAACAAAGCCATACAGCATTGTCTACCAGACAGAGTGTCATTGGACCACACTAATGTTTGAAAACAAAGCCATACAGCATTGTCTACCAGACAGAGTGTCATTGGACCACACTAATGTTTGAAAACAAAGCCATACAGCATTGTCTACCAGACAGAGTGTCATTGGACCACACTAATGTTTGAAAACAAAGCCATACAGCATTGTCTACCAGACAGAGTGTCATTGGACCACACTAATGTTTGAAAACAAAGCCATACAGCATTGTCTACCAGACAGAGTGTCATTGGACCACACTAATGTTTGAAAACAAAGCCATACAGCATTGTCTACCAGACAGAGTGTCATTGGACCACACTAATGTTTGAAAACAAAGCCATACAGCATTGTCTACCAGACAGAGTGTCATTGGACCACACTAATGTTTGAAAACAAAGCCATACAGCATTGTCTACCAGACAGAGTGTCATTGGACCACACTAATGTTGTCAGTGAAGGGGTTCATATCAGTTCTCAAAAGCCCTCTAGTGTTGCCTCCTATTACAGTCCTCCTACTGCTACCGCACCATTTCTGCAAAGAGATCGTCGTCATGACATTCTTACAATGACGAGAGAATTGCTTATGGGCATTTGATTTCCTTCACTAACTAACGCACGCTTGCGTGCGTGCGTGCGAGAGAGAGTGAGAGAGAGAGAGAGAGAGAGAGAGAGAGTGTGTGTGTGTGTGTGTGTGTGCGCGCGCGCGCGCACGCGCGCACGCGCGCGCATACTAACGTGTGTGTGTGTGTGTGTGTGTGTGTGTGTGTGTGTGTATGTGTGTGTGTGTGTGTGTGTGTTCGCGCCCGCGCACGCGCGCCTGTCTCTTTGTGTGCACGCAATATGAAAACAAATGCACTCTAATGTCATTCTTTAGTTTCAGCATTTTAGGATGTGACCTTCCCCACCTCTGCATTCTCTTTTGTGCCAGACCGGGAAATCGCTTTTGATTCCTCTCCCTGTCATTCCCCCTGAAGCCTCACCACTGTCATTCCTCCTGAAGCCTCCCCACTGTCATTTCCCCTGAAGCCTCACCACTGTCATTCCTCCTGATGCCTCCCCACTGTCATTTCCCCTGAAGCCTCACCACTGTCATTCCTCCTGAAGCCTCACCACTGTCATTTCCCCTGAAGCCTCACCACTGTCATTCCTCCTGAAGCCTCACCACTGTCATTCCCTCCTGAAGCCTCACCACTGTCATTCCCCTGAAGCCCACCTCACCTCCACCACCTGTCATTCCTCCTGAAACCTCACCACTGTCATTCCTCCTGAACCTCACCACTGTCATTCCCCCTGAAGCCTCACCACTGTCATTCCCCTGAAGCCTCACCACTGTCATTCCCCCTGAAGCTCCTTTCTACACCACTGTCATTCCCCTGAAGCCTCACCACTGTCATTCCTACTGAAGCCACCCGTATTCCACTACTCACCACTGTCATTCCTCCTGAAACCTCACCACTGTCATTCCCCTGAACCTCACCACTGTCATTCCTCTGACTCACCACTGTCATTCCTCCTGAACTCACCACTGTCATTCCCTGACTCCACTGTCATACTCCAGTCATTCCTCCTGAAGCCTCACCACTGTCATTCCTCCCTGAAGCCTCACCACTGTCATTCCTCTGAAGCCTCACCACTGTCATTCCTCCTGAAGCCTCACCACTGTCATTCCTCCTGAAACCTCACCACTGTCATTCCCTGAAGCCTCACCACTGTCATTCCTCCTGAAACCTCACCACTGTCATTCCCCTGAAACCTCACCACTGTCATTCCTCTGAAGCCTCACCACTGTCATTCCTCTGAATGTCTCGACCACACTGTCATTCCTACCTGATAAACCTCACCACTGTCATTCCCCTGAACTCACCTCACCACTGTCATTCCCCTGAACCTCACCACTGTCATTCCCCCTGAACGTCCACTGTCACCCTAACTCACACTGTCATTCCCACCTGAAGCCGCACCACGTCACTACACCTCACCACGTCATTCCTCCTGAAGTCCACACTGTCATTCCCTGAAGCCTCACACTGTCATTCTGACTCACCACTGTCAACCACAACCTCACCACGCATCACTCCTCCACACCTGTCATTCCCTGAAACTCCAACCACTGTCATTCCTCCTAACCCACCCTGTCATTCCCACTGAAGCCTCCCCAACAGTCATTTGAACGTGGTCCTTTCATCTCCTCCTGTGGCAAGGCTGACTTTCAAACCTCCCCACCACCCAAATCCTCTCCCACACCTTCCGGAGAATGTCAGCTGTTCAAAGGTGAGAGCAAGTCCAGGACAGGATTGACCACTAACACACCTGGAGGGCCAGAACAAGGCCAGGACAGGATTAACCACTAACAAACCTGGAGGGCCACAGCAAGTCCAGGACAGGATTAACCACTAACACACCGGGAGGGCCAGAACAAGGCCAGGACAGGACTGACCACTAACACACCTGCAGGGCCACAGCAAGTCCAGGACAGGATTGACCACTAACACACCTGGAGGGCCAGAACAAGGCCAGGACAGGACTGACCACTAACACACCTGCAGGGCCACAGCAAGTCCAGGACAGGATTGACCACTAACACACCTGGAGGGCCAGAACAAGGCCAGGACAGGACTGACCACTAACACACCTGCAGGGCCACAGCAAGTCCAGGACAGGATTGACCACTAACACACCTGGAGGGCCAGAACAAGGCCAGGACAGGACTGACCACTAACACACCTGCAGGGCCACAGCAAGTCCAGGACAGGATTGACCACTAACACACCTGGAGGGCCAGAACAAGGCCAGGACAGGATTAACCACTAACAAACCTGGAGGGCCACAGCAAGTCCAGGACAGGATTAACCACTAACACACCGGAGGGCCAGAACAAGGCCAGGACAGGACTGACCACTAACACACCTGCAGGGCCACAGCAAGTCCAGGATAGGATTGACCACTACCACACCTGCAGGGCCACAGCAAGTCCAGGATAGGATTGACCACTACCACACCTGCAGGGCCACAGCAAGTCCAGGACGGGATTGACCACTAACACACCTGCAGGGCCATAGCAAGTCCAGGACAGGATTGACCACTAACACACCTGCAGGGCCAGAGCTAGGCCAGGACAGGATTGACCACTAACACACCTGCAGGGCCAGAGCAAGTCCAGGACAGGGACTGACCACTACCACACCTGCAGGGCCAGAGGAAATCCAGGGCAGGACTGACCACTAACACACCTGCAGGGCCAGAGCAAATCCAGGGTAGGACTGACCACTACCACACCTGCAGGGCCAGAGCAAATCCAGGGCAGGAATGACCACTAACACACCTGCAGGGCCAGAGCAAGTCCAGGACAGGGTTGACCACTATCACACCTGCAGGGCCAGAGCAATCCAGGGCAGGACTGACCACTAACACACCTGCAGGGCCAGAGCAAATCCAGGGCAGGACTGACCACTAACACACCTGCAGGGCCAGAGCAAATCCAGGGTAGGACTGACCACTAACACACCTGCAGGGCCAGAGCTAGGCCAGGACAGGATTGACCACTACCACACCTGCAGGGCCAGAGCTAGTCCAGGACAGGACTGACCACTACCACACCTGCAGGGCCAGAGCAAGGCCAGAACAGGATTGACCATTAACACACCTGCAGGGCCAGAGCAAATCCAGGACAGGACTGACCACTACCCACACCTGCAGGGCCAGAACAAGGCCAGGACATGACTGACCACTATTACACCTGCAGGGCCAGAACAAGGCCAGGACAGGATTGACCACTAACACACCTGCAGGGCCAGAGCAAGTCCAGGACAGGACTGACCACTACCACACCTGCAGGGCCAGAGCAAGTCCAGGACAGGGTTGACCACTACCAACCTGCAGGGTCAGAACAAGGCCAGGACAGGATTGACCACTAACACACCTGCAGGACCAGAACAAGGCCAGGACAGGACTGACCACTAACACACCTGCAGGACCAGAACAAGGCCAGGACAGGATTGACCACTAACACACCTGCAGGGCCAGAACAAGGCCAGGACAGGATTGACCACTAACAACCTGCAGGGCCAGAACAAGGCCAGGACAGGACTGACCACTACCACACTTGCAGGGCCAGAACAAGGCCAGGACAGGACTGACCACTACCACACCTGCAGGTCCAGAACAAGTCCAGGACAGGACTGACCACTACCACACCTGCAGGGCCAGAGCAAGTCCAGGACAGGACTGACCACTACCACACCTGCAGGGCCTGCTCTCATTCCCCTCCTGCTTCCACGTGCAACGTGGGATCAAAGGGACTTTACTAAATAGGGACAGCCCTTCCTCCACATCCCCCCTCATTTCTGTCAAAGCCGTGCTGTCTCAAGGAATATTGTAGGGGGAGGATGGCTTCGTGTGACTTGGGATGATATGGAAAGGCGGTAAGGGAGAGAATTATAGTGTTTGTTTGTTTTTTTTAATTATTCTAAGACTAACTCTTAAGCTACATCCTTTATGGCTGTTTAATGAGAAACAAATTACAATGCGTTTGTTGCCAGTATTTGTATGGGCTTGAAATATCGTCAGTATTGGGAGCGTAGTGGTTGTTTATCTTCCTTGAATGAATAAACCAGAGAGAGAGAGAGAGAGAGAGAGAGAGAGAGAGAGAGAGAGAGAGAGAGGAGAGAGAGAGATGATCAGAAAGCCAAAAAAAAAACAAACATTAAGACAGAGGTATAGAAACGACAAAGCCGAGAGAGATAAACACTGAGACTGAGGGACAATTACAAGTTAGAAAACAATCACTAAGATAAACATTGGAACAGAGAGGCAGAGACAGAACAATGTCAATAGACAAAGAATGGACAGAGCTACGGAGGTCAGAGAGCGATCAACAGCGAGAGAGAGAGAGAGAGAGAGAGAGAGAGAGGAGAGAGAGAGAGAGAGAGAGAGAGAGAGAGAGAGAGAGAGAAGAGAGAGAGAGATACTTAAAGAGACAGAAGCAAGACAGCAAAGATCAACATGGCAAACGGATGGCGGATACAAACACCCACCCTTCTTCCTCCAGAAAAGAAAGAAAGCAGACAGCAGGTTTCCTTCCCACCCTTACTTTCTAAAGAAAAAAAAATGTAACCGCATAAGAGGCTTCCTCAACGGGACAGATTTTCTTTACATCCTCGTTTTCCTGGAGAAAGAAAAAGGAACCAGCTAGATATTGTTTTCACCAGTGCCTCCCTAAGAAAGACAGGAAACCAGACAGGAGAATTCCTTTCACCTTCATTCCTGAAGAAAGACAGGAAACCAGACAGGAGAATTCCTTTCACCTTCATTCCTGAAGAAAGAAAGGAAACCAGGTGGGAGGTTTCCTAAACTCGGTACAACATTTCTTTTTCACATTTTCTTCACAAAGAAAGGACAGGAAGTAGAGAGGATTCCTTTTCACCCTTCTTTCCCAAAGAAAGGACAGGAACTAGATGGGATTCCTTTTCACCCTTCTTTCCCAAAGAAAGGACAGGAACTAGATAGGATTCCTTTTCACCCTTCTTTCCCAAAGAAAGGACAGGAACTAGATGGGATTCCTTTTCACCCTTCTTTCCCAAAGAAAGGACAGGAAGTAGATAGGATTCTTTTCACCCTTCTTTCCCAAAGAAAGGACAGGAACTAGATGGGATTCCTTTTCACCCTTCTTTCCCAAAGAAAGGACAGGAAGTAGATAGGATTCCTTTTCACCCTTCTTTCCCAAAGAAAGGACAGGAACTAGATAGGATTCTTTTCACCCTTCTTTCCCAAAGAAAGGACAGGAACTAGATGGATTCCTTTTCACCCTTCTTTCCCAAAGAAAGGACAGGAACTAGATAGGATTCCTTTTCACCCTTCTTTCCCAAAGAAAGGACAGGAACTAGATGGGATTCCTTTTCACCCTTCTTTCCCAAAGAAAGGACAGGAACTAGATAGGATTCTTTTTCACCCTTCTTTCCCAAAGAAAGGACAGGAACTAGATGGGATTCCTTTTCACCCTTCTTTCCCAAAGAAAGGACAGGAACTAGATAGGATTCCTTTTCACCCTTCTTTCCCAAAGAAAGGACAGGAACTAGATGGGATTCCTTTTCACCCTTCTTTCCCAAAGAAAGGACAGGAAGTAGATAGGATTCCTTTTCACCCTTCTTTCCCAAAGAAAGGACAGGAACTAGATAGGATTCCTTTTCACCCTTCTTTCCCAAAGAAAGGACAGGAACTAGATGGGATTCCTTTTCACCCTTCTTTCCCAAAGAAAGGACAGGAACTAGATGGATTCCTTTTCACCCTTCTTTCCCAAAGAAAGGACAGGAACTAGATAGGATTCCTTTTCACCCTTCTTTCCAAAGAAAGGACAGGAACTAGATAGGATTCCTTTTCACCCTTCTTTCCCAAAGAAAGGACAGGAACTAGATGGGATTCCTTTTCACCCTTCTTTCCCAAAGAAAGGACAGGAACTAGATAGGATTCCTTTTCACCCTTCTTTCCCAAAGAAAGGACAGGAACTAGATGGATTCCTTTTCACCCTTCTTTCCCAAAGAAAGGACAGGAACTAGATGGGATTCCTTTTCACCCTTCTTTCCCAAAGAAAGGACAGGAACTAGATAGGATTCCTTTTCACCCTTCTTTCCCAAAGAAAGGACAGGAACTAGATGGGATTCCTTTTCACCCTTCTTTCCCAAAGAAACGACAGGAACTAGATAGGATTCTTTTTCACCCTTCTTTCCCAAAGAAAGGACAGGAACTAGATGGGATTCCTTTTCACCCTTCTTTCCCAAAGAAAGGACAGGAACTAGATAGGATTCCTTTTCACCCTTCTTTCCCAAAGAAAGGACAGGAACTAGATGGGATTCCTTTTCACCCTTCTTTCCCAAAGAAAGGACAGGAACTAGATAGGATTCCTTTTCACCCTTCTTTCCCAAAGAAAGGACAGGAACTAGATAGGATTCCTTTTCACCCTTCTTTCCCAAAGACAGGACAGGAACTAGATGGGATTCCTTTTCACCCTTCTTTCCCAAAGAAAGGACAGGAACTAGATAGGATTCCTTTTCACCCTTCTTTCCCAAAGAAAGGACAGGAACTAGATGGGATTCCTTTTCACCCTTCTTTCCCAAAGAAAGGACAGGAACTAGATGGGATTCCTTTTCACCCTTCTTTCCCAAAGAAAGGACAGGAAGTAGATAAGGATTCTTTTTCACCCTTCCTCCTTGAAGAAAGAAAAGACAACAAATGATAGATTCTTCCTTTTCAGCTTTTCTTCGTAAAGAAAGCAAAGAATACAGATATGGGGTTTCCTTTTAGACCCTTTCCTTCCAGAAGAAAAAAAAACAGATAGGGGATTTCCTTTTCGCCTGCACCTTTCCTTCATAAAAGAAAAGAAACTGGATAGGACGTTTTTTATCATTGCTACCTAAAGAAAGGCAAGGAATCAGATAGGAGGATTCCCTCCCACTCTTCCTTCTGAAAGAAAGAAAAGAGACCCGATATCAGGTTTCCTTTGCACATACTTTCTTTCTAACAAATAGAAAAGAAACCAAACAGGAGGTTTCATTTTCCGCTTTCCTCTCCCCAGCTAGGAAAGACATCAGACAGGAAGCTCCTTTTCATCCTTCCTTCTTGAAAAAAGGAGAGAAATCAATGAGATGTCCTGTTCACTATTCCTCCTAAGAAAGGAAAGATACCACATACACACTGTCCAATCCCCACCACAAGATTTCCCTTTCGCCTTTTCTGCCCGAACCAAAGAAAGAAAGCTGAAAGGAGGATCCCTTTTCACCTTTCCTTCCAAAAGAAGGGAAAGACATCAAACAGAAGGATCCCTTTTCACCTTTCCTTCCAAAAGAAGGGAAAGACATCAAACAGAAGGATCCCTTTTCACCTTTCCTTCCACAAGAAGGGAAAGACATCAAACAGAAGGATCCCTTTTCATCCTTTGGAAAGAATCCGGACATGACATTTTGTTTTCACCTTTCCATCTCAAAGACATGAAAGAAATTGGATAGATCTCGTCCTTCTATCTCACAGACAGGAAAGAAACTGGATAGATTTCATCCTTCCGTCTCACAGACAGGAAAGAAACTGGATAGATTTCATCCTTCCATCTCACAGACAGGAAAGAAACTGGATAGATTTCATCCTTCCATCTTAATGACTGGAAAGAAAAGTGGATAGATTTCATCCTTCTATCTCACAGACAGGAAAGAAACTGGATAGATTTCATCCTTCCATCTCAAGGACAGGAAAGAAAAGTGGATAGATTTCATCCTTCTATCTCACAGACAGGAAAGAAACTGGATAGATTTCATCCTTCCATCTCAAGGACAGGAAAGAAACTGGATAGATTTTGTCCTTCCATCTTAAAGAGAGGAAAGAAACTGGATAGATTTCATCCTTCCATCTCAAGGACAGGAAAGAAACTGGATAGATTTCATCCTTCATCTCAAGGACAGGAAAAAAACTGGATAGATTTCATCCTTCCATCTCAAGGACGGGAAAGAAACTGGATAGATTTCATCCTTCCATCTCAAGGACGGGAAAGAAACTGGATAGATTTCATCCTTCCATCTAAAGGACAGGAAAGAAACCAGATATACTTCGTTTACACCTTTCCTTCCTCCCATGGAAAGGAAAGAAACCAGGTAGGAAGATTCGTTTTCATGATTCGTTCCTAAAGAAAGGAAAGAACCAGGTAGGAAGATTCATTTTCATGATTCGTTCCTAAAGAAAGGAAAGAAACCAGGTAGGAAGATTCGTTTTCATAATTCGTTCCTAAAGAAAGGAAAGAAACCAGGTAGGAAGATTCGTTTTCATGATTCGTTCTTAAAGAAAGGAAAGAAACCAG
>CM065717.1:1612500-1620000 GCA_033310375.1 Conus canariensis
TTCCTGAATCCTGATTGATTTTTATTTAGTAGGTTGGAGGAGTCAAAATGGTGGCAAAGATGTTTATTTATGTGTTTTTCCAAAGGCTTGGACAGAACTGGCAAAATGGATATAGGTCTGTAGTTCGATGGTTCAGATTTGTCTCCAGATTTGAAAATGGGTATTACTTTTGCAACTTTGAACTGAGCGGGAAAGTGACATTTATCAATGCATAAATTGTAAATGTAGGTAAGAGTTTCGCATATAACAGGTGCTGATAGTTTCAGTATTTTTCCATCAATCCCGTCCAAGTCCGCGGCTTCCTGTCTGCTTTAATTGGCATAAAGCTTGGCAAACATCACTAACTGTCATAGGCGGAACTGGTGTTACTGGACGAATGTTCATAGCATTGCAAATTTTTTTTTAGTTTTTGTAATTCATTTGAGTCAGTATTCTTTTCTTTGACAATGTGTTCTGCAACTGTTGTAAAGTGTTGGTTGAGTTCATTTGGTGTTATGCTGGTAATGGGACTTGTCTTTGACTGTGAAGTTTTACTCGTAAGTTCATTTATTGCTTGCCATATGGACTTCGAATTTTTTTTGTTGCTACAAGTTCACGAAAAAAATTTCATTTTTGCTGTCCGTTTGAGTGAATTGACTTTATTACGTTGCCTTTTAAATCCATCCGACTTCCCTTCTGCTTCAAGCAGATCGTCGCGTAGAGAGAGAGAGAGAGAGAGAGAGAGAGAGAGAGAGGGGAGAGAGAGAGAGAGAGAGAGAGAGAGAGAGAGACAGACAGACAGACAGACAGAGTGAGAGCGAGAAGAAGAGAGAGAGAGAGAAGAGAGAGAGAGAGAGAGAGAGAGAGAGAGAGAGAGAGAGAGACGCACGTACAGAGACACACAAGCACACACACACACACGCACGCAGAGAGAGAGAGAGAGAGAGAGAGAGAGAGAGAAGAGAGAGAGAGGACAGACAGACAGACAAACAGACAGACAGATAGACAGAGAGACAGATAGACAGACAGACAGACAGAGTGAGAGCGAGAGAAAAGAGAAGAAAGAGAGAGACAGACAGACAGACAGACAGACAGACAGAATGAGAGCGAGAGAAAGAGAGAGAGCGAGAGAACGAGAGAGAGAGAGAGAGAGAGAGAGAGAGAGAGAGAGAGAGACGCACGTACAGAGACACACAAGCACACACACACACACACACGCACGCAGAGAGAGAGAGAGAGAGAGAGAGAGAGAGAGAGAGAGAGAGAGACAGACAGACAGACAGACAGATAGACAGAGAGACAGATAGACAGACAGACAGACAGACAGAGTGAGAGCGAGAGAAAGAGAGAAAGAGAGAGAGAGAGAGAGAGAGAGAGGACGCACGTACAGAGACACACAAGCACACACACACACACACACACACACACACACACACAACACACACACATACACACACACGCACGCACCACACAAAGAGAGAGAGAGAGAGAGAGAGAGAGAGAGAGAGAGAGAGAGAGAGAGAGAGAGAGAGAGAGAACAGCTCAAAGCAGACATCAAGATTCCAGCTTCAATACATTGAGTAAGAATGTCATGAGCTGTGCTAACCACACTACTAGAGATACCTCCTCCCCTTTTCTCCGTTCCATGAAAATGGGTAACAGAATTTTGCGATAGATCCTATGGAGGGGTGGCATTGTTTCCGTTTTGTCTTTTTCTTGCTAGTTCCCACGCCCACTCTCCCATAACGTACAATACTCAGAGCGGTTCTGTTGTAGCCATAGTACCGATGACCCAGAGGGAGCGACAGCAATCAATACCAGGCTATTACAGGACAACTCACCAGGGCAAGACACCTCGCTGGGTCAGTACAGCGGGTGTTCTCTGGTGCCTGTTGGGATCCACTGCTAACAGACCCCTCACCTATTTAGTCTGCTGCTGGACGATAATGCCAGCCGAGCGGCAATGCCAGCGTGAGTGAGCGATCCCCTCTGGCATGTCTGTCTGAAACAGTTCCCGTTGACTGGCCGTCACTGCAGAGTGGGACACCATCTCACTGTGGATTGGTCGTCACTGGGACACCATCTCACTGTGGATTGGCCGTCACTGGGACACCATCTCACTGTGGATTGGCGTCACTGGGACACCATTTTCGTCACTGTGGAATTCTGGTCGTCACTGGGACACCATCTCACTGTGGATTGGCCGTCACTGGGACACCATCTCACTGTGGATTGGCCGTGACACACTGGATGGATTTGGGACACCATCTCACTGTGGATTGGCCGTCACTGGGACACCATCTCACTGTGGATTGGCCGTCACTGGGACACCATCTCACTGTGGATTGGCCGTCACTGGGACACCATATCACTGTGGATTGGCCGTCACTGGGACACCAGCTCACTGAGAATTGGCCGTCACTGCAGACTGGGACACCATCTCACTGTGGATTGATGTCGCTGTAGACTGGGACACCATCTCACTGTGGATTCGCCGTCAATGAAGACTGGGACACCATCTCACTGTGGATGGGCCGTCACTGAAGACTGGGACAACCATCTCACTGTGGATTGGCCGTCACTGCAGACTGGGACACCATCTCACTGTGGATTGGCCGTCACTGGGACACCATCTCACTGTGGATTGGCCGTCACTGGGACACCATCTCACTGTGGATTGGCCGTCACTGGGACACAATCTCACTGTGGATTGGCCGTCACTGCAGACTGGGACACCATCTCACTGTGGACTGGCCGTCACTGCAGACTGGGACACCATCTCACTGTGAATTGGCCGTCACTGGGACACCATCTCACTGTGGATTGGCCGTCACTGCAGACTGGGACACCATCTCACTGTGGATTGGCCGTCACTGGGACACCATCTCTCTGTGGATTGGTCATCACTGGGACACTATCTCACTGTCGACTGGCCGTCACTGGGACACCATCTCACTGTGGATTGGCCGTCACTGAAGACTGGGACACCATCTCACTGTGGATTGGCCGTCACTGCAGACTGGGACACCATCGCACTGTGGACTGGCCGTCACTGCAGACTGGGACACCATCTCACTGTGAATTGGCCGTCACTGGGACACCATCTCACTGTGGATTGGCCGTCACTGCAGACTGGGACACCATCTTACTGTGGATTGGCCGTCACTGGGACACCATCACACTGTGGATTGGCCGTCACTGGGACACCATCTCACTGTGGATTGGCCGTCACTGCGACACTATCTCACTGTGGATTGGCCGTCAATGTAGACTGGGACACCATCTCACTGTGGATTGGCCGTCACTGGGACACCATCTCACTGTGGATTGGCCGTCACTGCAGACTGGGACACCATCTTACTGTGGATTGGCCGTCACTGGGACACCATCTCACTGTGGATTGGCCGTCACTGGGACACCATCTCACTGTGGATTGGCCGTCACTGCAGACTGGGACACCACCTCACTGTGGATTGGCCATCACTGCAGACTGGGACACCATCTCACTGTGGATTGGCCGTCACTGAAGACTGGGACACCACCTCACTGTGGCCATGGACGCGGACAGGAAATCGAAATGGAGGTCAACAGGAGGAGCAGGGCATGAAAGACCCACAGAACTGGAGTCTTTTTTTTTTTTTTTTTTTTTTGGGGGGGGGGATGATGACCAATGAGGATAATGACGATGAAGCCATTGAGTTCCCATTCTGGCTAAAGGCTTTATGATAGGGCTGGACTCACACATTTATTGTCATAGTAATATATTTCAGTGTCAGCCAGGCCCAGGAGATCCTGACACATGCCGTGTTGATTATATTTCAGTAGCACTCGAAAAAACCCCACGTCCATTAAGTAGATAACAGTTGACAAAGTGGTTCCAGTCCTTGGTCTTGCGTTTTGAACCCATAGCACAGTCAGCACACGTCCATTAAGTAGATAACAGTTGACAAAGTGTTCCAGTCCTTGGGTCTTGCGTGTTTGATCCCATAGCACAGTCAGCACAACGTCCATTAAGTAGATAACAGTTGACAAAGTGGTTCCAGTCCTTGGTCTTGCGTTTTGAACCCATAGCACAGTCAGCACACGTCCATTAAGTAGATAACAGTTGACAAAGTGGCTCCAGTCCTTGGTCTTGCGTTTTGAACCCATAGCACAGTCAGCACACGTCCATTAAGTAGATAACAGTTGACAAAGTGGCTCCAGTCCTTGGTCTTGCGTTTTGAACCCATAGCACAGTCAGCACACGTCCATTAAGTAGATAACAGTTGACAAAGTGGCTCCAGTCCTTGGTCTTGCGTTTTGAACCCATAGCACAGTCAGCACACGTCCATTAAGTAGATAACAGTTGACAAAGTGGTTCCAATCCTTGGTCTTGCGTTTTGAACCCATAGCACAGTCAGCACACGTCCATTAAGTAGATAACAGTTGACAAAGTGGCTCCAGTCCTTGGTCTTGCGTTTTGAACCCATAGCACAGTCAGCACCTCTCGGCAGGTTTGGCTGAAGTCTGACCACAACGTTTAATACATAGCTGTCTATAGCAGGATCAGAACCTGCAACCAACCACTTTGCAGCTCACAACGCCACCGGCCACGGTGGATGGTGACCTTTTTTTTTTTTCTTTTTTTTTTGGGGGGGAGTGAAAGTAGAACAACCAGCTAAAACTCACCAGCCTCTAGTTAAATGCATATTATAACGATGACCCGAACAACACATAGATTGTGTTCAAAATTATCGCAGAACCATTCCAACGCTATCTTCCGAACACTATCTTTCGTGGAATGTTAACTGACGTTCAACATCTCCATAGCATGGAGGTGCTCAGTTCAGTGCTTTACGACTCACACCTCACGAGGCCCAGCGCCTTGAAGACGAGGAAATATCCATTAAGATATGGGAACCACGCTCAGTCGATTTGTTTTAGTAGACAAGTGCAGGAAGGTTATTTGTGAACGCAAACTATGAAAGCTGGCCCCATCCCCGCTCCTCACACAGCAGCCGATGATCGACAGATAAACAGCTTGCTCTCTGGTAATGAGGGCACTGGGAACCATTAACCATCATTAGTTCCACGTTATGAACACTTCTCTGTAAAGCCGTGTCCTGGCCTCATTCTCTTTTTGATGTTATCGCTTATATAAACCAGCATTTTTTTTTTCAATTCGATTTTTTTTCTCTACTCGTGCAGGAATAAGACGTCCTGACGTTACAGTTGACGTGACGACCTCTGCGAACCAAAAGCAACTTTGGTAAATGTCCATTTCTAAACGGCGCTAAGAGAGGTCAATGTGGATTAAGCGTGACCACACCAGACCTTCATTGCCTACCCACTGGTCTGCAGGCAATTGTTCACAAGAAAGCGTCGGCGGACTAGTCCATATACGCTATACCACATCCGCTAAGTTTCGAAGCCGCACTGCGCATGATTTAAAGTTGTTAAGAAGAGGGTCTCGTGGCTACGACTTAGCAGATGTCTGACTTACGCATTAGCCCAACGCGCTGGTCAGACCTTGAGTACCTACCCAACATTGGTTGCGCCATTATTATTGACGAACGATGCATTAAGTGTGAATACGCCAAACCTCCATTGCCTACCCGGTGGACTGCGAGCAAACGTTTGCAAGAAAGTATTGCGAATGAATGTCTGCCTTGATTTTGTCCTGACTGATAACTCGATCTGTACACTGATCAGGACTGATACTGCCGGCTGTGGCAGGTGCTGGGAAACACTCTAGCTATGCCGGCAAGGCATTCTGCCGGCTGTGGCAGGTGCTGGGAAACATTCTAGCTATGCCAGCAAGGCATTCTGCCGGCTGTGGCAGGTGCTGGGAAACATTCTAGCTATGCCGCAAGGCATTCTGCCGGCTGTGGCAGGTGCTGGGAAACATTCTAGCTATGCCGGCAAGGCATTCTGCCGGCTGTGGCAGGTGCTGGGAAACACTCTAGCTATGCCGGCAAGGCATTCTGCCGGCTGTGGCAGGTGCTGGGAAACACCTAGCTATGCCAGCAAGGCTTTCTGCCGGCTGTGGCAGGTGCTGGGAAACACCTAGCTATGCCGGCAAGGCATTCTGCCGGCTGTGGCAGGTGCTGGGAAACACTCTAGCTATGCCAGCAAGGCATTCTGCCGGCTGTGGCAGGTGCTGGGAAATACCCTAGCTATGCCAGCAAGGCATTCTGCCGGCTGTGGCAGGTGCTGGGAAACATTCTAGCTATGCCAGCAAGGCATTCTGCCGGCTGTGGCAGGTGCTGGGAAACATTCTAGCTATGCCAGCAAGGCATTCTAGTTATAGGGTTGATACAGGGATGTTGTTTTCTGTTGGTGGTGATTAGAAAAGTAAGAGAAAAAAAATTAATGTGAACAGAAAATGTGCTCAAGTGGGGAAAAAAAGCAGAGAGAGAGAGAGAGAGAGAGAGAGAGAGAGAGAGAGAGAGAGAGAGAGAGAGAGAGAGAGAGAGAGATGAAAAAAAAATGTCCCGACAGATTTCAAACCAAAGCATTTTCAATGAAAGCAAGAGGACAATGAAAAACAAAATCGTCAGATCCCCCCCCCCCCCCCCCTCAACATTGAAACTCTTCTTTTAAGGGTCGACTCTTCCAAATAGATCAAAAGTATGAGAACAACGACTTGACAATAACAGAAACTACGAGGAAATGAAGGCGTTAGGTAAATAATTAAGAATACAAGTGGTGGGGGGGGGGGGGGGGGGAGACAGAGAGAGAGAGAGAGAGAGAGAGAGAGAGAGAGATACAGACAGACAGACAGACAGACAGACAGGCAGACAGAGACAGACAGACAGAGAGAGAGAGAGAAGAGAGAGAGAGAGAGAGAGAGAGAGAGAGAGAGAGAGAGAACATTTTCTTTTCACAGATTTAACACTGAAGCAATTTAACGACAGCAATGGGATATTGAAAAACGAAATCCCTTAAAATTCCCACAGTGATTTAACCCTTATAGTAAGGCTCTACCCCTCCAAAAAGGTGATAAAAAATATGTTAAAAACTTGAAAAGAACACAAACGGTGTGACAACTAGACCATGAGTTGATATGCATCACCATCACCATACCATCACACACACACACACACACACACACACACACACACACACACACACACACACACACACACACACACACACACCAACACACACACACACACACACACACACACACACACACACACACACACACTCACACACACACCAACACACACACACACACACACACACACACACACACACACACACACACACACACACACACACACACCAACACACATATTTGGCCATTCGTCTATCCTCAACAGTTCACCTTCCCAAACAAACCCTACCTCAAAAAGTAGGTTACCCCCTTCCTCCCCCCCCCCATCCCTCCCCCCGATCTTCCTTATCAAACCCCATCCTTCTCCAGCCGGTGCCCGTCCTCTGAATTCTTTCAACATGGGTGAATCAGAAATGCCTCAACAGCGCTCAGCATCGAGGGTCCATCAATGCAACACTTCAAGGCAGTGACACTGGAGAGGC
>CM065717.1:1625000-1632500 GCA_033310375.1 Conus canariensis
CCGTATATTTCATTAATTTACCTAACAAGTCATCATCACTTCGGTTTGCGCTGAGATGCCTAAGCCGGAATTGTTGGTAACATGGACACAAACAATACATACTTTATTTTCCCTCACAGTTTTATAAAAACCGCACTTGTGTTCAACAAGAGACCACCAATTCTCAACTTAGTGATGATATCGCTGTAGTGTTTGATTCGGATATCATCAATGTATTGTTCAGGCAAGAAATTTGACTTGTAAATTTGAGCACAAGAAGAGTCTGTCAATACACCAACCCAAGTGGATTAGCCATCAATAGCGTTTACTTCAGATGCCCTCCATTACAAACATCTTTATTCAACCAAGTCAAAACGAAATCGTATATCTGGAGTATGTCTCCTAGCCTGGATGCCAAACATGATTTTACTTTTCTTCCTTGCTGAATTGCATGAGTAGGCTCGCTTTGGCAATCTGTCATTACCCGCATGCAGTGGTCTGAACCAACAGTTGACAACTGTTAAGTATCGAACTGGTGTACATGGGTTCTGCTTAGTTCTCCACGCATACACTTGTTTGAGGGTTGGGGAGGGAGCGGCGCCGCAGACTGAAAAATCCCTTCCATGCTTAGGTAGGCACCTTTTTACCTGCTTCCTCGGAACATAGACCCCAGAGTTCTGACCCTAGCGTCAATGTCTTCAAAGTACGTCTGTCTTGTCATTTTATTGACATTGAGAAGTGGAGCAATCATAGTCAGCTTTCTTTCCCTTCGCCACTTTGTGATTAACGCCCGCATGAAACTGTGAATGTGAAACTAAATAGGTGTATCTAGCTCTATTCCACTAACATATCTTTTTGATGAAGATGATGCTACGGATTTCCATTCCGGTTTGAGACTGCATGACAGGGCTATACTCTACGCTTTCCTTTCATGATTTATCCCAGCGTCTACCAGGCCCGAGAGATACAGACGCCTTCAGTATTGTCAGGAAATTTGAGCAACACTCTCAGAGACGCATCCATTAAGTGGATGAAACTTGACTTTGTGGTCCCAGTCTTCCCAACTGAGCCCGTAGCAAACTCAGCTCTGGGTAGGAGCCGGTTGGGGTAGAAAAACTCCACATGACTCTGATGAGAATCGAACCCAAGACCTCCCAGCTGGGAGTCCGCGACGTAAACCACTTCGCCACGGCGGCTGGTCTGATCTGTTCAAAAATCTGCTTTAAAACTGTGCAGTAATCCGTTTTTGCTTCTACAATGCAACTAAATTCCCTTGCCTCTATTGCTGTTCCTGCTTCTACAATGCAACTAAATTCCCTTGCCTCTATTGCTGTTCCTGCTTCTACAAGGCAACTAAATTCCCTTGCCTCTATTGCTGTTCCTTTGTCTTCATTATGACCCTGTTCGGTTTTTTTATTTCTCCATTTCTTTTTATTTCTTTTTTTTTTTGTTTCTTTACCTTTTATCTCTCTTATTCGATTTTCTGTAAGTATTTAAGAATTTACAGGGTTCCTTTTCTTTTATTTATTTTTTTTTTTTTTGAGAGAGAGAGAGAGACGAGAAGAGAGAGAGAGTGGAGAGAGAGAGAGGAGACAGAGAGAGAGAGAGAGAGAGAGAGAGTTGAAGTGTGTGTGTGGGGTGGGTTGGGGTGGGTGAGGGATGTTCATGAGTGTGCATCCTCTCGTTTTGTTCTCTTTCCTTTCTCTTCTATTCCTTTCCTCTCTGTCTGTCTGTCTGCCTGTCTGTCTGTCTGTCTGTCTGTCTTCTCTCTCTCTCTCTCTCTCTCTCTCTCTCTCTCTCTCTCTCTCTCTCTCTCTCTCCGTGTGTGATCGAAATGGGATCAGTCATCACAGTCAGAATTAGGCTTTTGTCCGGCCTACAACTCCCCCCCCCTCCCCCCCCCCCCCCCCCCCCCCGCCCACTCTCCCCCCTTCCTCCTCATTCCCCACATTCCTTTCTTGTGTAAGAATATTGTAGTAAAGACCTTATTACGGATCTGCAAATTCTAGGACACCCCCCCCCCCCATCTCTCTCTCTCTCTCTATCTCTCTCTCTCTCGTTCTCTTTTTTCTTCTTTTTTTTTTCTTTTTTTTTTTGCCTCTGCGTGCATTCGGAGGGCTATGGAGGTGGAAATTGTTACTGGTCCTATCTTTTTGCCGGTCTGTCTGTAAGCCACTCCAAAGTACCTTGGTACATTTTCATCCGATTTCATCGAATCGCTCGTGTGGTCAGAGTGTGTGGCACTATTGCCTCTCCCACTCAAAAGTACCTTGGTACATTTTCATCCGATTTCATCGAATCGCTCGTGTGGTCAGAGTGTGTGGCACTATTGCCTCTCCCATTCCAAAGTATCTTGGTACATTTTCATCCGATTTCATCGAATCGCTCGTGTGGTCAGAGTGTTGGCACTATTGCCTCTCCAACTCCAAAGTACCTTGGTACATTTTCATCCGATTTCATCGAATCGCTCGTGTGGTCAAAAATGTGTGGCACTATTGCCTCTCCCGCTGCACGGATTGGGGTTAAGACATGGACATCAGTGTATCAAAGTCAGTGGGAGTAATGTGACGGCTTGAAGAGTGTTTTTGTGTTCTGTGTTACTCTTTGTTCTGTGTACTTCAATAAACATGTGCATATCTATGTTTTTCCAAGGCAAGGAGAGGCAATGTCCGACACTACACTGAAAGCTTGCTTCTAGCTGAGGGAGTACCTGCACTCGCTGTGCAACACTTGAGCACCTGCAAACAGATCGTTGACGAACATCGGCCGGGCTTCTATATGGGCTTCTATCACCGTTTAACTGAATGCTAAGATTTCAAAGTGTCCATTACAAAATAAACACACAGACTGATGACATGCTCGGTTTTATCTTTCATATCATAAAGTATGATTCTAAAAGATCAAGCATGACGTCTTGCAAACATTTTTTTTTTTCAAATTCAGAAAATTGTCATACTGGGCATAACCCACTTACCTCCATCTCTCTCTCTCTCTCTCTCTCTCTCTCTCTCTCTCTCTCTCTCTCTCTCTCTCTCTCTCTCTCTGATGACATCATTCCTCCAGCACTAATCTGAAAAATAAACCGCAGATCTTACAGATTGTCCAGAAATCTCATAAACCATCACTCTTTCAAATCTTGACCAGCGCTTTTAAATCCTTCTCTGCGTCAAAGTGCTGGTTTTAGTGCTTGGGTCTGTATCCCTCTGCAGTCTGACAAGGCCTTGGGTCTGTATCCCCCTGCAGTCTGACAAGGCCGGCGAGAGAGAGGAAAATAACCCTAAGTTACGAAAAAGAAATATTTCTTTATGACATGCGCTTGAAGACATTTGCTGAGGGATAATACTGAAACATGGCCACGTTCTCTCTCTCTCTCTCTCTCTCTCTCTCTCTCTCTCTCTCTCTCTCTCTCTCTCTCTCTCTCTCTCTCTCTCTACCAGGTTAGCTCGAACAGCATAAAGATTCTTTTCTGGTAGTAAGAGCATTGAAAGCCATTTGTCATCATCATTCCTGCATTATGAGCGGCTCTCGGTCAAAGCCATGTCCAAGCCTACTTCTCTTTTTGATGTTGTTCTTTACATACACTACACCATTCCCAGATGGATTTTTTTCCTCCGGCACGCGAGTGTTGTAACTTGTGGTGACACTACAGTTCACAAGGCCACGTCAGAGCGGCGAAAGCAGCTTTGGTATGCCGGCTTCTGAACGCCGCTAAGCGAATTAGGCGCGGGCTATGTGTCAATAAATCACGCCCTCATTGGCTGATGTGCTGCCATTGAAGCGGCCCGCCACCAGATATCCCTGCAAACGCTTCGGCGCCCGTCCTGCTACCGTGGCTTTTAGCTCGACTGACACTGGTTGTGTTACGTGCCCACCACAGCCTGACCACTGCCCATACTGAAATGGGTTGACACTGGCTGTGTGATCACTGCCCATACTCCAATGGGCTGACACAGGCTGTGTGACCACTGCCCGTACTGTCAATGGGCTGGCAGGCTGTGTGATCACCACTCATACTGCCAATGGCTGACACAGGCTGTGTGACCACTGCCCATACTGTCAATGGGCTGACACAGGCTGTGTGGTGAAAGCTCACGTGTCCGCCCATACTGACCATACTACCAATGGCTGACACTGGCTGTGTGATCACTGCCCGTACTGCCAATGGGCTGACACAGACTGTGTGACCACTACCCATACTGCCAATGGCTGACACTGGCTGTGTGACCACTGCCCGTACTGCCAATGGGCTGACACTGGCTGTGTGATCACTGCCCATACTCCAATGGGCTGACACTGGCTGTGTGAATCACTGCACCACTGTGAACTGCCCATACTGCCAATGGCTGACACTGGCTGTGTGATCACTGCCCATACTGCCAATGGCTGACACAGGCTGTGTGATCACTGCCCATACTGCCCATACTGCCAATGGGCTGACACTGGCTGTGTGATCACTGCCCATACTGCCAATGGGCTGACATAGGCTGTGTTGATCACTGCCCATACTGCCCATACTGCCAATGGGCTGACACAGGCTGTGTGACTCACTGCCCATACTGCCAATGGGCTGACACAGCTGTGTGATCACTGCCCATACTGCCCATACTGCAATGGCTGACACAGGCTGTGTGACACTGCCCATACTGCCAATGGACTGACATGGCTGTGTGATCACTGCCCATACGCAATTGCTGACACAGCTGGATACTGCCCATCGCAATGGGCTGACACTGGCTGTGTGACCACTGTCCATACTGCAATGGGCTGACACTGGCTGTGTGACCACTGCCCATACTGCCAAGGGCTAACGGCTGTGTGACCACTGCCCATCTGCAATGGGCTGACATGGCTGTGTGACCACTGCCCATACTACAATGGCTGACACTGGCTGTGTGACACTACCCATACTGCAATGGGCTGACACTGGCTGTGTGACCCCTGCCCATACTGCCAATGGGCTGACACTGGCTGTGTGACCACTGCCCATACTGCCAATGGGCTGACACTGGCTGTGTGATCACTGCCCATACTGCAATGGATGACACTGGCTGTGTGACCACTGCCCATACTGCCAATGGTGACACAGGCTGTGTGACCACTGCCCATACTGCCAATGGGCTGACACTGGCTGTGTGACCACTGCCCATACTGCAATGGGCTGACACTGGCTGTGTGATCACTGCCCATACTGACAATGGGCTGACACTGGCTGTGTGACCACTGCCCATACTGCCAATGGGCTGACACTGGCTGTGTGACCACTGCCCATACTGCCAATGGGCTGACACTGGCTGTGTGACCACTGCCTATACTGCAATGGGCTGACACTGGCTGTGTGATCACTGCCCATACTGCCAATGGGCTGACACTGGCTGTGTGATCACTGCCCATACTGCCAATGGGCTGACACTGCTGTGTGATCACTGCCCATACTGCCAATGGGCTGACACTGGCTGTGTGATCACTGCCCATACTGCCAATGGACTGACACTGGCTGTGTGATCACTGCCCATACTGCAATGGGCTGACACTGGCTGTGTGATCACTGCCCATATTGCCAATGGGCTGACACTGGCTGTGTGACCACTGCCCATACTACAATGGGTTGACACCGGCTGTGTGACCACTGCCCATACTGCCAATGGGCTGACACTGGCTGTGTGATGTGCCCACCACAGCCTGACCACTGCCCATACTGCCAATGGGGCGGCCACTGGGAGCATTCCAGTCATGCAAAATGAACACTCTTGTCAGAGCTTTGATATATATTTGCTGCTTTGTGCTAGCGGCGACTGAGGAAAGAGAAACGAAACAAGGTGAGAAAAGAAAGAAAAGAAATAAAGGCCGGATTAAAAGCAACAAAACTAAAATGAACAAGAAAAGGGAAAAAGGGAACAGAAACAGTTTATAAAAAGAGTCAAAGATTGAGAGACAGAATATGTTTATGTGTGCTTCTGTGTGAGCGTGTGCAAGTACCTGCCTGTGCATGTGTTTGTGACTCTCTCTCTCTCTCTCTCTCTCTCTCTCTCTCTCTGTCTCTCTGGTTTGACAATGAGTGTGAAAAAAAAGAAAAGAAGGTTAAAAGATGCTTGAAACAATATCAAAGAGTTAAATCAAAACAATTGAAAACAGAACGTAAAGCAATCTATGTTAAAGAAAGAAAAGAGTACACAACAATGAAAAGAGAGAAGAAAAAAGAATTCGATGAGAAACGACTAGATAAGTTAAGAGCATCTGCACACGACTCCAAATTATTCTGGTCAACAATTAGATCGATTAGTAGAAAACCAGTCATTTACAATGAAATAAGTTCAAAGCAGTGGCACGATCACTTTTTTGAAGTATTTAATTGTTTCAACGACGACTTGGAAAACTCAAATACAGAGGTGGCTAATGAAGATTTCTGCACAGAAGAGCCGCTATTATAAGCGGCATAAATCATATTAAATGCGGCAAAAGTGCGGGTCCGGATAAAGTAGTTAGTGAAATGTTTAAATGTGCCAACTCAGTTGTTATAGACTTCATAGTAAACCTGTTTAACTCGCTGTTCGAAAAAGGAATCTTTCCTGAGGCATGGTCAAAATCCATAATAATCCCTCTCCACAAAAAAGGAGACAGTAACAATCCAGATAATTACCGAGGCGTTGCACTGACAAGTGTTTTGAGTAAAACATATACTCATATTCTCAATAAAAGATTAACTGCCTGGGCAGAAAGAGAAGAGAAAATAGTAGAAGAACAAGCCGGATTTCGATCCGGATATAGCACTGTAGATCACATATTCACATTGTATGCTTTAGTACAGAGATATTTGTTAAAAAAGGCAAAGTTGTATGTTGCCTTTGTTGATTTCCAGAAGGCTTTTGATTCTGTGAATAGGAATATCTTGTGGAAGATTTTAAGGGAAAATGGTGTGAAAGGGAAATTGGTATGCAGCTGTGCGTGGAGTGTATGATTCTGTACTTGCATGTATCCGTGATAAAGGTATTTATTCCGACTATTTCAATTGTCCACGTGGTGTGAAACAAGGATGTATGCTCAGTCCCCAGTTATTTGTATTTTTCATCAATGAGCTCGCAGTCATATTTCAGAAAATGGGAAACATGGAATTCAAATGTTACCAGGGGCTACTGAGCTATTTCTAATGTTGTTTGCTGATGACGTTGTTCTACTCGCAGATACACCTGTTGGTTTGCAGAACCAATCAGATGCTTTAAAAAAGTATCAGATAGATTGAACTAACAGTGAATCCGAGTAAGACCAATATAATGGTTTTTAGAAATGGTGGACATTTAGCACAACATGAGAGATGATTTTATGGCAGATCAGAAGTTAAAATTACAAATAGTTATAAATATTTAGGGATGTTTTTCACTACGAAATTAAGCTTGAATAGCTGCTGGTTGGAAATGTGTAGGAAGAGAAAGAGAGGAGTCGTTGAGATATTGAGAGTAATGAAAAGATTGAATTCAACTGAGGGGGCTTTGTTCTGGAAATTATTCGATACCCAGATACAACCAA
>CM065717.1:1635000-1647500 GCA_033310375.1 Conus canariensis
AAAGAAATCCACGAGTCTTTGTTTAAATAGACATAAAAAAGCCTTAACATCTCCAACACCCTGCTGCAGCCACACAATGTTAAATCCAGTTTCACATAGAATTTGTCTTATCTGAGAAGCCCAACATGTCTTTCCAGATTTATCCACATCAAGCAACATTAAATAAGCATTGGTAGAAAGAAACTCGTGGAGAGCGTGGCAGCAGAGAGTCCTCAGAAGAGAAGCCCCCTTCAAGCAAGTGTTTCGGCCCTTATCTCCTGACACTCTAGGGGGGTTGGGCCACACCCGGTTCATGACTCCGGATGTCCCTCTGCTGCCCCTTTTTTTCCCATCTTGGGACGAGCCATGGCTGGGATTCGAACCCATGACCCTCTGGACATGCTCATTTTCCACTTAATGACTCGCGCTTTAACCACTGAGCCACAGGGACACCTGATATTTGTAGGGAAATTAAGCCTTATGAAGTTCACTTTTGTTCCTCCTTGACCAGATCCAGCTTGAACACCTCTCTGCCGCTTCTGCCATTGCTTTCAGGGCTCTGGTTTTTTCCTTCCCTGCAACTGAGAGCTGTTTCATGAGGCTGTATGCAGACGTTCCTACAAACCCCCTAGCTCCAATTTCTGCAGTGAGGACTTTGACCTGATAGCCTTCTCTCCTCAGGCTGTTTGCCAGATCAGCATACTTTTCAGTCTTGTAGATTTGAGCTGCCTCCATTCTGTTCTCATATGGCACCGTGAGCTCGATCATGATCACTGCTTGGTTGACTTAGAGTGGACTACTATGTCTGGTCTCATGCCACTCTTGCTGATGATCTCTGGGTGACTCTTCCATTCTGGGAGGTCTGCAGTGCACTCCAGTCATCTGCCCCGTCCAGCAGACTCTGCCTGCATGTTTCGAGTGGCACTGTTGTTCTTGGCCATGATTTACTGCCTCCTGCCGTGAAGAATGTTGCGGGTGCTTTTGGAGTCCTGATTTTCCCTTTTGTGGTGTTGGTACTAGCCCAGACTACTTGTACAATTTCTTTGAGCACTTGGTTGTGCCTCCATGTGTACCTTCCTTGAGCCAGGGCTACTTTACATGAGCTTAGGACATGCTCCACTGTTTGTTTTTCATGGCAGAGGGGGCATGCAGGATCGTCTGTTTTCCCCCACTTCACCAGGTTTGCATTTGAGGGCAGAAGGTCATATGCAGATCTGAGAATGAAGCTGATCCTGAGAGGGGCCATGTGCCAAATGTCATTCCAAGTGAGACTTCTTTGGAGTGCATTCTCCCACGTTGTCCATTGCCCTTGCTGGCTCTGCTGGACTGCTTTTTGGAGTCTTTTTTGGTCTTCTTCTTTTCTCATCTCCTGAATCATCATGTCTCTTTTGGCTTTTCCTTTGGCCTTTGACCACCATTCAGTTTTGGTCACCCCCAGTCCCTGTCTGTTGGTCTGTGTGTGTCCTGTTATTTCTCTGATCTTGAGACTTTCTTTTGCAGAATCCATCGCCTCTTGAACTTTCCATTTTCTGCCTGTCTTCAGCTGGGGCTTAATTGCTTCTACCACCTTGTCTCCTGAGTCCTCCAGCATGCTTTGAAGTCTGATCTTCCCTGCTTTGTATTCCTCCAGGATGGATTTCAGGGGTAGTTTCAGCTTTGCTTGGCGACAGTACAGCGCTGTCAGTCAGACAGGGTGGGACACCAAGCCATTTCCTTGTGAACTTGTTGATTTTGGCTTCCATTGCCTCCACTATGCTGGTGCAGATGTCGTATATCATCAGAGGCCATAGCAGCTTTGGTATCAGCATGAACTGCAGACACCAGACCTTGTATTTGCCAGGGAGCCCACACTGGTCAATGGTCTCCAAGCCTTCCTCCGCCATCTGCTTGGTTTCTTTTGCTCTTTGTGTGTCTTTCAGCGTATCATCATACCATCTTCCAAGGCTCTTGACTGGTTCTTCTGTGACTGTTGGAATGGCCTGGTTGGCAACACTGAAGACCACAGATCCGGCCACTTTTCCTTTCCTCAGTGAGAGACTCCGTGATTTCTTTGGCTTGAACTTCATTCTGGATGAGGCAACTATGTCGTCCAGCCTCTCCAGCACATGACGTGTCTCGTCTTCTCTGGATGAAATCACTGTAGTGTCATCCATGAAGGCCTTGAGAGGAGGCATCTTGTATCCATCGCCAAGGTCTGTTTGTCTCGCGTTGTTTGTTGCTGCTTTCAAGATGAGTTCCATTGCCAGCACGAACAGTATTGGGGAAATTGCACAGCCCATTGCAATACCCACTTCCAAGTTGATCCAGTCTGTTGTGTACTCCTTGGTAGAGAACCGCATTGAGAAGCCATTGAAGTACTTCTTGAGCATGTCGCGGATGTTCTTTGGCACATGGTACATCTCAAGAGCCAACTGTATCATCTCATGGGGCACAGATCCATATGCGTTTGCCAGATCAAGCCACACTACGTCCAGTCTCTCTTTTCTGTTTTTGCTTTTTGGATTGCGTCCCAGATCATTGTGGCGTGTTCTACACAGCTCGCCACGCCTGGGATGCCACCTTTCTGGACTGACACATCCAAGTACTTGTTTTCCATCAGGTACTTGGTCAGCCTTGCTGCCATGACAGAGAAGAAGATTTTCCCTTCGACGTTCAGTAGTGATATTGGCCTGAACTGGCTAATGTCACTTGAGTTTTGCTCTTTGGGATGTACACACCATCTGCCGTCATCCACTGGCCGCTGATCTTCTGGTTTCTCCAAGCCGATCGCAGCAGCCTGTGGAGCCACTCCAGCACCTTGGGACATTTCTTGTAAAGCTGGTAAGGTATTCCGTTTGGCCCTGGTGATGATTTGGCTCTGGCTTTGTCGACCACCTTCTTGATTTCCGCCAACGTTGGAGGCTTGCCATTGAACTGTTCCTCAGGGTTGGTTGGCCACACCAGACCTTGAATGTCGAGTGGTGCTTTGCTCTGTGGGTCAGAGTATGTTTTCCTCAGATGCTGCTCAAGAACTCCTTTGTCCACACTTAGGGTCCCAGATTTTGGCTGCTCAAACAGTGTTCTGGCAAACTGGAAGGGGTCTCTGAAGAAGCGCTCTTGTGTCTTCTTCTTTTGCTCTTCCTCTTCCTCGCAGATTCCGCTTTGCTGAGGGCACTGTGTTTTTCTTTCAGGTCTTTCCACAGTTTTTCCAAGCCTTGTTTTTCAGCTGGCAGTGCGGTCTTCATTTGCATCTTGAGGTTTTTCTTTTGGACCCTGATCTTGTCCATCTTTTCTTGGCGTCTGGATTTCTTTGGAGGTGTTTTCTCTTTGGGTAGTTTTGCTCCATAGGCGTCTCTACATGTGGCATACACAATGTCCCCATATGTGGCTAGTTTTGTGTTCCAGGGTGCTTTTCCCTATCAGTGCATCGAGTCTTTGGACGATTTTTGCATCCAGTTTCTCCCAATCTTCAGTTTCATTTGCTCGTGGCAGGTTGAGTTTCAGGCGCCTGGCATCGAGGCCTGTGCAAATTCCTCATCCGAACCAACAGCGTGGATGTCCTTGGCACTGTGGTTTAAATCCTGGCCTTGGTCTTCCGACGTCTTATCTGCTGATGCAGTGCGCTCCTGCTCATTCAGATGAGTCTTCACACATCCCATCTTTGTTCTGTGGATCTTCATGCCACGGGTGGTAGCGAAACGCTTTCCACAGACACATGGATATTGTATGGGAATCTGTCAGGATTCATTCGTAACAGTTTAAACCAGTATCTAAGGGAATTAGTGTAGGAGTTAATATAAAGTGGGTATCGTCCCAAGTCACCATACACCATTTTATTTGGTGTCCTTAGTGGTACTCCCAGAAATCTTTTGCAGGCCATCAAATGTACTTTCTCTATTTCCTCTAATCTTTGTAGGCCCCATATTTCAGAAGAATATAACAGAATGGGTTGGATTCTTACGTCAAAAATCTTAAAGAACGTGCTTGCATTCATTTCTTTATATTTCTGGAAAACTCGATTTAACTCCACAACAGCTTTCTTACCCTTGGTCACAAAATGCTCTGTACCTAATTTAGCACTGATTTTTGTTGTGAAACAGAAACCCAGATAGCAATAATTATTAACTACTTCCAATCTTAGGCCATTGAAATACCATCGCTCGCGTTTTCCAAGAAACCCACCTTTCCTAAACACCATTACCTTAGTTTTTTTCAATGTTAACAGTTAACTGCATGTCATCACAACAAGACTTCAATACATTTAATTGGTTTTGTAAGCCCCATGGAGTTGTAGAAATTAGAGTTACATCATCAGCAAAGAGCAAAATAAATATTTCCATAAGGTCTGGCAATAAATGAACGACATGTCTTCCTCTTTCGCTCATATGATCTGCTAACTGGTTGATAAATATTGAGAACAATGTAGGGCTCAACACGCATCCTTGTCTCACACCAATCGGGCATTCAAAGAACTCAGATATATCAGAATTTGCACGAACACATGAAAGTAGGGATTCGTACATTGCTGTTAAAGACGCAAAAAACTTCCCCTCTACTCCTTTACTTCTGATACAATCAATTAACTTATCGAATCTAACCGAATCGAAAGCTTTTTTAAAATCCACAAAAGCAACATACAATTTTTACCTTTTTTGCTCAAACACTTCTGAACAATCGCATACAGATTGAAAATCTGGTCAACGGTGGAGTAATCTTTTCTGAACCCAGCTTGGCTTTCTGATATTAACTGATTGTTTTCCAACCATGTGTACAATCTCGTGTTCAATATAGAAGTGTAACATTTGGATAAAATACTTAGCAAAGATATACCTCTGTAATTATCTACATTTTTCGGATCTCCCTTTTTATGAATTGGAATTATAACCGCTTTTGACCAATCTTTTGGATAGATGCCTTTATCAAAAATTGAGTTGAACAGCTTTATAATAAAAGAGCGAACCTGTCTGCCGCCATTCTTCAGCATTTCAGCTGTAATTCCATCTAATCCACACGCCTTTCCCGACTTCAGTTTATCTATTGCTCTATTTACCTCCTCTTCCGAAATACTTCTGTTTAAAACATGGTCCAGATGATCCGTTAAATCTATTTCTGGGCCTGAGTAGCCAGTATGTGCAGCTGTGTCAGTTTGGAATACAGCCTTGAAATGATTAACCCAATCCACCGTTTTTATGTTATTCGTGGATTTATCTCTGTTGCCATGTCCCATATTTTTAAGCTGTTTCCAAAAACATGATGGATTCAATAAATTATTGACAAGAGATTCTGCTTTCAACTTCCTGAACTCTCGTCGTTTAGTTTTCAGTAAGTGCTTGTACTTTTCCGTTCTTGGACGTAGATCAGTTTGTCTGTTATGTCCTTAGTTTTTCTAAAACGGTTCAGCGTTCTTCTGGCTTCTTTTTTAGCTTGATCACATTCTGTGTCAAACCATTCTGATCGCTTGTTCTGATCAGAACGAGATTTAAAGGACATGCACTCACTAGCTTCAGTTAGGCTTTGAACAAACAGTGTCAATGCATTATCAACATCGGAATCCAACAAATTAAAAGCCAATATAAGTTTGTTCTGTATGTTATTACTATTCAGCCTGTTGACAAAAATATCCTTTTTGTCATCGTTCCACCTGATTGTTTGATGAGAGAGAGAGAGAGAGAGAGAGAGAGAGAGAGAGAGAGAGAGAGAGAGAGAGAGAGAGAGAGAGAGAGAGCATAAGTTTTTTTTCGCAATTTGTCTTACACATGATCACTCATGAAAAAGTACGCACGCATACGTACACACACACACACACACACACACACACACACACACACACACACACACACACACACACACACACACACCAGAGAGAGAGAGAGAGAGAGAGATGGTGGTTGAACATGTTGTAGGAGATTACAGACCGGCTGGGGTGGACGAATGGCAGCCGAGGTTGTAATTGTCACTGATGGGGAAAGAGCAACACTGGAGAGGTTTAGGGGCGAGGGTATAGTATGGCAGAACAGGGAGAACACTGGAGAGGTTTAGGGGCGAGGTATAGTATGCAGAACAGGGAGGACACTGGAGAGGTTTAGGGGGCGAGGGTATAGTATGGCAGAACAGGGAGGACACTGGAGAGGTTGAGGGGCGAGGGTATAGTATAGTATGGCAGAACAGGGAGGACACTGGAGAGGTTTAGGGGCGAGGGTATAGTATGGCAGAACAGGGAGGACACTGGAGAGGTTTAGGGGCGAGAGTATAGTATGGCAGAACAGGGAGGACACTGGAGAGGTTTAGGGGCGGGGGTAGAGTATGGTAGAACACGGAGGACACTGGAGAGGTTTAGGGGCGAGGGTGTGGTATGGCACGACAGGGAGGACACTGGAGAGGTTTAGGGGCGAGGGCATAGTATAGTATGGCAGAACAGGGAGGACACTGGAGAGGTTTAGGGGCGAGGGTATAGTATAGTATGGCAGAACAGGGAGGACACTGGAGAGGTTTAGGGGCGAGGGTATAGTATGGCAGAACAGGGAGGACACTGGAGAGGTTGAGGGGCGAGGGTATAGTATGGCAGAAGAGGGAGGACACTGGAGAGGTTTAGGGGCGAGGGTATAGTATAGTATGGCAGAACAGGGAGAACACTGGAGAGGTTTAGGGGCGAGGGTATAGTACAGTATGGCAGAACAGGGAGGACACTGGAGAGGTTTAGGGGCGAGGGTATAGTATAGTATGGCAGAACAGGGAGGACACTGGAGAGGTTTAGGGGCGAGGGTATAGTATGGCAGAACAGGGAGGACACTGGAGAGGTTTAGGGGCGAGGGTATAGTATGGTAAACAGGGAGGACACTGGAGAGGTTTAGGGGCGAGGGTATAGTATGGCACAACAGGGAGGACACTGGAGAGGTTGAGGGGCGAGGGTATAGTATAGTATGGCAGAACAGGGAGAACACTGGAGAGGTTTAGGGGCGAGGGTATAGTATGGCAGAACAGGGAGGACACTGGAGAGGTTTAGGGGCGAGAGTATAGTATAGTATGGCAGAACAGGGAGGACACTGGAGAGGTTTAGGGGCGAGAGGTATAGTATGGCAGAACAGGGAGGACACTGGAGAGGTTTAGGGGCGAGGGCATAGTATAGTATGGCAGAACAGGGAGGACACTGGAGAGGTTTAGGGGCGAGAGTATAGTATGGCAGAACAGGGAGGACACTGGAGAGGTTTAGGGGCGAGAGTATAGTATGGCAGAACAGGGAGGACACTGGAGAGGTTTAGGGGCGAGAGTATAGTATGGCAGAACAGGGAGGACAGAGGTGCACGGGCAGAGAAGTGGGGTGGGTGGGGGTGGGTGGGTTAGGGGGTGAGTAAGAGGTGGGGTGCGGCGGAGTGGGAGGGAGGGACAGATAGTGGGGGTTAATGACCAGTTGTGGACACTGGCCATCCTGAAGCATTACACCTCCCAATGCCTCGGGTTTCAATGAGTGATAAAGAGGATGCTGTAAACGTTTGGCGAGTTTAGACGCAGGAGCAAATGAATGGGAGAGAGAGAGAGAGAGAGAAGAGAGAGAGAGAGAGAGAGAGAACGGTCAGCGATGGCAGAGTTTGGTGTGTGTGTGAGTGTGTGTGTGTGTGTGTGTGTGTGTGTGTGTGTGTGTGTGTGTGTGTGTGAGAGAGAGAGAGAGAGAGAGAGAGTGCGTGCGTGCGTGCGTGTGCATGTGTGTGTGTGTTAGTGCGTGCGTGCGTGTGTGCGTGCGTGTGTGCGTGTGTGCGTGTGCGTGCGTGCGTGCGTGCGTGCGCGCGCGCGCGTGTGTGTGTGTGTGTGTGTGTGTGTGTGAAAGCGCGCGCGCGCGCGCGAGAAAGAGAGAGAGAGAGAAGAGAGAGAGAGAGAGAACTCGGAACTTGGAAAATTTTAATTGCGAAGGCCACCGACCTATCTGCAATGAGGTCAAGA
Source organism: Conus canariensis (assembly GCA_033310375.1). Taxonomy (NCBI): domain Eukaryota; kingdom Metazoa; phylum Mollusca; class Gastropoda; order Neogastropoda; family Conidae; genus Conus; species Conus canariensis. The sequence goes on from CM065717.1 coordinate 1,642,894, forward strand.
AACAAAAATGAAAACACACACACTGACGCTGTAACATTTCTACTGATCACGATCATTTACAAAACTTGCTCACACCAACTGTATAATCGTAAATTGAGAAAGAGAGAGAGAGAGAGAGAGAGAGAGAGAGAGAGAGAGAGAGAGAGAGAGAGAGAGAGAGAGAGAGAGAGAGAGAGAAGTATGAGCAAGATGATCGGTAAGGAAGTGAAGAATGCAAATGAAAGATGGATAGAAAAGAGTGTCAGGACATTGAAAAAAAACCTGGATGACAACGACAAAAGAGAGCTTTGACAGTCGTGAAAGACTTGATCAAACACAAGACAGCTTTGACAGTCGTGAAAGACTTGATCAAACAAAAGACAGCTTTGACAGTCGTGAAAGACTTGATCAAACAAAAGAGAGCTTTGACAGTCGTGAAAGACTTGATCAAACAAAAGAGAGCTTTGACAGTCGTGAAAGACTTGATCAAAAAAAAGCAAAGTCAACACCATTCAGGTCAAAGACGGCCACTGTCTCACGCAGGAAGAAGCATCATTAAATCGTGATGAACATCGCTCCATACTCTACAACATACAGAGCACAGGAGATCCAAGTGTGTTCACACTATAGGTTTAATCAAATAAGGATGATTTTCCAATACTCTATGAAAAAGTCGTATTGGCATTCACACTGCTAAAACAAAACGTTGAAGCTGCAGACATCAACAACAACATCTCTGCAGAACTCCTGAATCATGAAGGAGAGGCAGAAACTGATATGCTACCTGCCATTTGCAACAAAATCTGGCACGTCCGAGAGTGGCCCCCCATTATGGACTAAATCACTAACCGTCACTCTTTCCAAGAAAGGACAACTCCAGTAAAGCCAGAACTGCTGCACTATCAGCTGGATCAGCCTTACCGGCAAAGGAATGCTCAAAATCGTTCTGAACAGAGTACAGCCGCAAACACTTACCATTAGAGTTGAGGAACAGGCTAAAGCCTGCAAAGGTACCAGTACCATCCAACAACTCTTTCACCTGCGCACTTTTGCCAAAAGAGTGTCCGACAGCAAAAGGGGTTCCACCACGTCTTCATGGACTACAAGAGGGCGTATATCAGACTCTGGCAAGGGGCGCTACGAGGCATAAAGAAGACATTCTACAGCTAATCTACAATATGCAGTACCTGTGTCCCAGCAAAGTGAAGCAGTGCTCATACTCGTGGAGAGTGGTTCCACTCTTAGCTTGAAGTCAGTTAGGTGTGCCTGCTGTCTCCCACATTTTTCAACAAATTCCTAAACGAATCAGGGTTGGTGTAAAGGAATCAGGCTTGGTGTAAAGGAATCAGGGTTGGTGTAAAGGAATCAGGGTTGGTGTAAAGGAATCAGGGTTGGTGTAAAGGAATCAGGGTTGGTGCACACACAGATCACGTTAGCAGAGTTATCTTTGAAAGAAAAGCCAACACGAACCCTGGATCTGCAGATCGAATTCTTGACCTGCCAGGCAGTGACAAAGAACTCGCCAATGTCGTCCAAAGACTGAATGAAACATCTACAAGATGAGGCGTGGACATGACGGCCAAGAAGCTCAAGCTGAGGGCCAGCCACAACACCACCAGTAACTCTGATATAACTGTCCATGGACCGAAGCTAGTCATCATTAGCAATGAGGAATCCAAACCAAAAATGCTCTCATGGGCAGCAAAATCAAACACAGCACTGCCCAGACAAAAGCCTGTATGGAAGGAATGAAACATCCCCATGAAGCACGCGATCAGCCTCCTGCCTGCACTGGCATATTCCATCTTCCTGAATGTATGCCAGACAGGGATCCTCACAGCGGATCTGGAAATAACAGCCTAAGCCATGAAATCAAGTGAGACGGCAAGAGAATAAAACTCTAACACACTGATCACCTCACCTGTGATTGAGCGCGTCAATGAAATCAAGTGAGACCGCAAGAGAATAAAACTCTAACACACTGATCACCTCACCCGTGAATGAGTGCGTCAATGAAATCAAGTGAGACCACAAGAGAATAAAACTCTAACACACTGATCATCTCACCTGTGAGTGAGCGCGTCAAGCCATCAAGCAGGACATGGGATCATGGAGTACAGTGTTCATATCAACAACGAAAAGACAACGAAGTCGCTATGGCCATGCCACAAGATCCAGTGGCCGTACTAAGCATCGCTCCAGGGAGTTGAACAACGGAAAGACAACGAAGTCGCTATGGCCATGCCACAAGATCCATGGCCGTACTGAAGCATCGCTCCAGGAGTTGCTGAAGGAGGGAGACAGTGGGAGTGGAAGACAAAAACCCAATGGACCGACAACCTCGCAGAACTGACACGGAAAACGTTTACAGAGACTGAAGCCTCGGCCAACGACAGACAGACAGAGCTGGAGGAACCTTGAGAACCGCTCTTCAGTGTGCTGTCCCAGTCATTCTACGTGGATTTAGGGAGATGAAGAAGGTGTTTTGATGCGTTGCTATTTCTTCTCCGAGGTGGGAAATACTTAGGTAAGACTCTGTGGTTTATCTAATTCTTCCTGTGCTTTTCGTTGGTATTTTAGTCAGCATGTTTCTTTGTCAAAAAACTTCTCCAGATGATTTATCCATTTTGCTGTTTGACTGTTCGGGTGTTATGGGACTGGGTTCTGATTGACGGAGTAATCATTTTCCAAATGCTACTTAGGTCTTTTGTAAATGTTTCACAAAAGCTGAAAACTAGTTTTAGTTCGTAAACGTTCCTTTTTTTCATTTTTCATCAATTCGTCAAATATCTTGCTTCTGTGGCAGCATTCCTATTCTATATCGCGCTTGTGCGAGCATCTGTGGACTGCGTTTCGTAAAGACTTGGTTTCATGTAATAACTTTCTAAAGACAAATCCTTAAAAAAAAAAGACCTACCGCTTTATGTTCTTAAACCTTTTTAACTTCTCAAACTCGACTTATCATGCATGATACACATGTTTCCAGTAATGCTGGGTCTGGACACGCCATTCCTCATGCACTCAGCTGGCACCCGCCATCTCACGCCATCTCATTCTCCCTCCATAAACCACGGTCAGAAACCGACAAACAAGCCATCACTAAGTTTCAGACTAAACGGACTGGCACTAGACATCTCCTTAGCATCCTGGTGCAGGTTTCCTTTTGGCCTGACAGCATAAAAAAGAAAAACACCCCCAACATACAAAAATACATACTGTAACATTTTTTTCAATATGACATGCGCTTGCAGAAGACTTGTTCTTAGAAACTGCAGAAGCCTGGCTATGTTCGCTGGCCTGTCTCTACCAAGCAGAAAGTAAACAGCGACGGCAAAAAGCTTCTTTTCTGCTGATCAGAGCATGGACACCCATCTATGATCATTATCCCCGCATTATGAGCGGGTCTCTGTCAAAGCCATGTATCGACCTAACACTCTTTTTTGATGTTATTCCATACATAAACAACACGATTCCCACATGCATTTTTTAAGGTCTGCTCGCCAGCTTGTGAAGTTACAGTTCACGTGACGACCTGTATGAGGCGAAAGCAGTTGTGTATGCCGGCTTGTGGAGGGATTTAAACGAATGATGTGCAGGCTATGTGTCAATAAATCACACCAGCTGGCTGCCCGGCTCGGGGATGGAGGCAGACTGAAAGCACCTGTCTCTTCATGAACTTCGGGGGATGGAGGCAGACTGAAAGCACCTGTCTCTTCATGAACTTCGGGGGATGGAGGCAGACTGAAAGCACCTGTCTCTTCATGAACTGCGGGGGATGGAGGCAGACTGAAAGCACCTGTCTCTTCATGAACTGCGGGGGATGGAGGCAGACTGAAAGCACCTGTCTCTTCATGAACTGCGGGGTGCAGACTGAAAGCACCTGCTCTTCATGACTGCGGGATGGAGCGCAGTCTGAAAGCACCTGTACTTTTATGAATCTGCGGGATGGAGGCAGACTGAAAGCACCTGTCTCTTATAATTCGGTGCCGTTAGCATTACCGTGGCTTTCAGCCTCTGACCCAGTGTCAGGGAACACAGCCGAACCTCCCAACTGATCGGCTCATGCTGCCCTGCAGTCAGCAGGGAACACAGCCGTTAAATCGCTGCTTTACATTTCCCTGGCTTTCAATAGGTCCCTGCAGTCAGCAGGGAACACAGCCGTTAAATCGCTGCTTTACATTTCCCTGGCTTTCAATCGGCCCACTGCAGTTACAGAAGGAAACACAGCCGTTAAAACGCTGCTTACATTTCACCTGGCTTCAATAGGTCCACTTGCATCAGCAGGAACAGCCGTTAATCGCTGCCCCTTACATTTCCCGCTTTCAAACGGTCGAGATTAAAAGAAGAGATGAGACACAGGAAAAAAGAAAGTGGGGAATGACACACATGGCCACAATTAGCAACCAATCTCCCCGTTCACCTCGTCCCACATCTCCTCACTGAAGAAGAAGAAGGAGAGTGAGCAGAGAGAGAGAGGAGAGAGGGAGAGAGAGAGAGAGAGAGAGGGGGGGGGGAGCAATGCAGAGAGACGAAACAGAAAGGGTATATAGACATAGAACACAGGGGAGTAGAAGAAGACTGGAGAAAAAGGAAGAGAGAGATGGGGGGGGGGGAGTTTCCATCTTCTT
>CM065717.1:1650000-1675000 GCA_033310375.1 Conus canariensis
GTAAGGGGTGGACGGTCAGGGGAGGGTGGGGTGAATTGTAAGGGGTGGACGGTCAGGGGAGGGTGGGGTGAATTGTAAGGGGTGGATGGTCAAAGGAGGGTGGGGTGAATTGTAAGGGGTGGATGGTCAGGGGAGGGTGGGTGAATTGAAAGGGTGGATGGTCAGGGGAGGGTGGGGTGAATTGTAAGGGGTGGACGGTCCAGGGGAGGGTGGGGTGAATTGTAAGGGTGGACGGTCAGGGGAGGGTGGGGTGAATTGTAAGGGGTGGACGGTCAGGGAGGGTGGGTTTGAGAAGGAACAGGGAGGAGGAAATGCAGATCAATACGTTCCAATGATTATGTCAGGGTGTGCTGTATCACACATTACAGGAAATGCAGATCAATACGTTCCAATGATTATGTCAGGGTGTGCTGTATCACACATTACAGGAAATGCAGATCAATACGTTCCAATGATTATGTCAGGGTGTGCTGTATCACACATTACATGTAGATATTTTTGCTTGTTGACATACTATTGGGAAATGCAGATCAATACGTTCCAATGATTATGTCAGGGTGTGCTGTATCACACATTACAGGAAATGCAGATCAATACGTTCCAATGATTATGTCAGGGTGTGCTATATCACACATTACATGTAGATACTTCTGCTTGTTGACACACTATTGTGTTGTGGTGGCCTTGTCGATATCGAAACCCTTTGAAACCAAAGTGTCTTGTACTAGACTCCTCGGCCACCAGGAGACATGAATTAGATTCAAAAGATTGTCATCTTCACCTGTGATGTTCAAAATGCAGAATAAAGCCGTTATCATATCATCATCATCATCATCATCATCATCATCATCATCATCATCATCATCATCATCATCATCAACACCATCATCACTACCACCAACATCACTACCACCAATATTATCGTCACCTAAACTTAAACATTAAAGAACACCCCCACTCCCACCCTACCCCCCACGCTTCCCTCCCCTCCCCAATCGTGTTCGTGGACAAACTTTCTTCAAAGGAAAATTCATTCCTTTCCTATTCCCTTCCTTTCACTGAGATTAAAAACAACAACAACAACAACAATAACAACAAAACGGACGCAAGGTCTTATGAAAGCTTTAGATGCTGTCGGCAGAGAATGTTGCTTTGCTACTCACGGGAGACAATCCAGTCCTTGTGCCGCAACATCCAGCCCAGAAACCAAGCGATGAAGTGAGGGGTCTGCCGCACTGCTAATAATCACACGTGGTTCAGACTGGGACCCCAGTAGTCAGTAACCCTTTCCCACCACGAGCTGCACAACGAACAGAGACAATTGCAAGCTAATCAATGCAGTGAAGAAGAACTGACAGAAAGAGAGAGAGGGGGGGGGAGAGAGAGAGAGAGAGGAGGGAGGAAGAAGAAGAAGAAGAAGAAGAAGAAGAAGAAGAAGAAGAAGAAGAAGAAGAAGAAGAGACGCTTCAGATACGAGTTTATTGACAATGGCCTACACACAGCCTTTATGCCAAGGGAGTGGACATCAATATTTTTAGCGCCGAAAAAATATAGTGCAAAGAAACAAAAATTGTAACTAATTACGTAAATATTAATGCTAGGACTCGAACCTATGTCATAGGAAAAAAAATTACGTACGTTTTCATCTTTCAAAATGACATTCAAAATGACTGTAATTTTTAACAACATAACCATTCACACAAGTGCCGCACACAGGCACACATATTCACCGTAGTAAATCATTTGCGTTCGACCACTTGAAGCATGAACGTCCATTTCACTATTACTCATAGTAGCGAAGACAACGAAAACGTTTTTGAATAAGGTCATCAACCTTCGTAAGATTCTTGGGAGAAAAAAAAAAACAAAAAAAAAACACCTCAAACATTAGTAGTTGTTACCAAACATTTATTTCTCCTGAAATTAGATGCCTCTGCAACATACTTAGCCAAAAGAGATATTATCATAATTATCATCTTCAGAGGTTAGCAAACTATAGAGATTATGATGTTTTTTGTAGCAATGATGTTGAAAAGTTGAGATTTTTCTCCGATGTCATGATAAGCTGTACCATGGAATATAAAGTGATCATTTTCTCTCACACCATCTGGAGAGAGAGAGAGAGAGAGAGAGAGACAGACAGACAGACAGACAGAGAAAGAAAGAAAGAGAGAGAGAGAGGGGGGGGTACCAATTTTAGTAAAATTTCAGTATAAACCTTAACCACCACCCACTCTTTTTACTCCACATTTCCCCACCTTCCTCCTTTCTTCGTCTTCTCTCTCTCTCTCTCTCCTCTCTCTCTCTCTCTCTCTCTCTCTCTCTCCCTCTCTCTCTCTGATTGAGATTTCACAGCGGCCAATCCATCGGTGAGGTCGAGGAACAGTAAACGTGTAAAGGTTCGTGCAAGCAATAATGATAAAACACCTTGGGGGCGCTTTTCCACCAGGTGAGCTCAAAGCTTTCCCACGCCAACTTATATTGTCAAAGCCTAGCCCTCTTTTCCTTCTACACGAGTCAAGATCCACAAGTTTGTCAGATTCTCTCTCTCTCTCTCTCCTCTCTCTCTCTCTCTCTCTCTCTCTCTCTCTCTCTCTCTCTCTCTCTCAGATGGCTGCCAGCGATCCTTACGGCAGCCGCACGTTTCCCCAACAGGCCACAAAAGACCGATTCAATCTGTTTCTTTTCTCTCAGAAAGCAGGCACACGTGACGTTTAGGTGAGAGCCCCCTACAAGCGGTCGCGTGCAGTCAGTCGTCAGGCTGAGCAGGAAAGATCCACACGAGGCCTGGCTGACAGATGTGACAGGTGGTCGATACTGGGATTCGGATGCGGCTCGCGGGAGTCTGAGGTCAGGGAAGACATGTGAGGCCACGGGGAGGGTCATGACCCTGACCACCAGGTCGACGTTTGGCTTGCCGAGTGGACTCCCTGGGGAGTCCCTAATCCACATGTCACAGTGTCAACAATCCGTCCACTCACACTCCGCTTCCCTGCCCTTCACACACACACACACACACACACACACACACACCACACACACACACACACACACACACCACACACACACACACACACACTACCCTCTTCCTCTCCATCCCCACTCCCTCTTTCAATACAGGTTGTAATCTCATGGTCAATGTATCACATCAACAAAAGAACAGTATTTACAAGTCAACGATTCAACTGATGGCCCCGTAGTCTAGTGGTTAGAGCCTTTGCCTACCGGGCTAGCGGTCATGGGTTCGAACCACACGCTTGAAAACCCTCTCTGTGCACCCAGCAGTAAACGGGTACGTGATTCACTTCAGAGAACCAAGAAGGCGGTGGAAGCAGAGGGACACGGTGAATCTCGGACAGTGTATTGCCTCTACGGCCGACAGGCTCTGGGAAATTGAACCTTTATCCCTTCTTTAACATTATAGTGACACACTGCATCCATTTCAACATCATTACAAAAAATCAAATCGAATTCATGAATCATGAATCACTGAGGTAAAAGCAAGACCTTGCTACAGCGATTCATGCTTAAGAAACTAGTTAACAATGATAACAGTAGTAGTAGTTGTTGTTGTTGTAATAGTAATAGTCGTGGTGGTGGTGGTGGTGGTAGTAGTAGTAGTAGTAGTAATAGTAGTAGTAGAAATAGTAGTGCTGGTAGTGGTGGCGGCGGTGGTAGTAGTTGTAGTAGCAGCACCAGCGCCAGTAGTAGCAGTAGTAGTAGTAGTTGTTGTAGTAGCAGTAAGGCATAGTAATTACAAACTGTTTCAGAAACGAAATAAAAAAAGATAAAAACAGCTGTTCAGTTTTTTCTCATGGCATTTTAAATCTCTCTCTCTCTCTCTCTCTCTCTCTCTCTCTCTCTCTCTCTCTCTCTCTCTCTCTCTCTCTCTCTCTTCTCTCTCTTCTCTCTAAAAGCAGCAACAAACAACGCGAGACAAACAGACCTTGGCGATGGATACAAGATGCCTCCTCTCAAGGCCTTCATGGATGACACTACAGTGATTTCATCCAGAGAAGACGAGACACGTCATGTGCTGGAGAGGCTGGACGACATAGTTGCCTCATCCAGAATGAAGTTCAAGCCAAAGAAATCACGGAGTCTCTCACTGAGGAAAGGAAAAGTGGCCGGATCTGTGGTCTTCAGTGTTGCCAACCAGGCCATTCCAACAGTCACAGAAGAACCAGTCAAGAGCCTTGGAAGATGGTATGATGATACGCTGAAAGACACACAAAGAGCAAAAGAAACCAAGCAGATGGCGGAGGAAGGCTTGGAGACCATTGACCAGTGTGGGCTCCCTGGCAAATACAAGGTCTGGTGTCTGCAGTTCATGCTGATACCAAAGCTGCTATGGCCTCTGATGATATACGACATCTGCACCAGCATAGTGGAGGCAATGGAAGCCAAAATCAACAAGTTCACAAGGAAATGGCTTGGTGTCCCACCCTGTCTGACTGACATAGCGCTGTACTGTCGCCAAGCAAAGCTGAAACTACCCCTGAAATCCATCCTGGAGGAATACAAAGCAGGGAAGATCAGACTTCAAAGCATGCTGGAGGACTCAGGAGACAAGGTGGTAGAAGCAATCAAGCCCCAGCTGAAGACAGGCAGAAAATGGAAAGTTCAAGAGGCGATGGATTCTGCAAAAGAAAGTCTCAAGATCAGAGAAATAACAGGACACACACAGACCAACAGACAAGGACTGGGGGTGACCAAAACTGAATGGTGGTCAAAGGCCAAAGGAAAAGCCAAAAGAGACATGATGATTCAGGAGATGAGAAAAGAAGAAGACCAAAAAAGACTCCAAAAAGCAGTCCAGCAGAGCCAGCAAGGGCAATGGACAACGTGGGAGAATGCACTCCAAAGAAGTCTCACTTGGAATGACATTTGGCACATGGCCCCTCTCAGGATCAGCTTCATTCTCAGATCTGCATATGACCTTCTGCCCTCAAATGCAAACCTGGTGAAGTGGGGGAAAACAGACGATCCTGCATGCCCCCTCTGCCATGAAAAACAAACAGTGGAGCATGTCCTAAGCTCATGTAAAGTAGCCCTGGCTCAAGGAAGGTACACATGGAGGCACAACCAAGTGCTCAAAGAAATTGTACAAGTAGTCTGGGCTAGTACCAACACCACAAAAGGGAAAATCAGGACTCCAAAAGCACCTGCAACATTCTTCACGGCAGGAGGCAGCAAATCATGGCCAAGAACAACAGTGCCACTCGAAACATGCAGGCAGAGTGTGCTGGACGGGGCAGATGACTGGGAGTGCACTGCAGACCTCCCAGAATGGAAGAGTCACCCAGAGATCATCAGCAAGAGTGGCATGAGACCAGACATAGTAGTCCACTCTAAGTCAACCAAGCAGCTGATCATGATCGAGCTCACGGTGCCATATGAGAACAGAATGGAGGCAGCTCAAATCTACAAGACTGAAAAGTATGCTGATCTGGCAAACAGCCTGAGGAGAGAAGGCTATCAGGTCAAAGTCCTCACTGCAGAAATTGGAGCTAGGGGGTTTGTAGGAACGTCTGCATACAGCCTCATGAAACAGCTCTCAGTTGCAGGGAAGGAAAAAACCAGAGCCCTGAAAGCAATGGCAGAAGCGGCAGAGAGGTGTTCAAGCTGGATCTGGTCAAGGAGGAACAAAAGTGAACTTCGTAAGGCTTAATTTCCCTACAAATATCAGGTGTCCCTGTGGCTCAGTGGTTAAAGCGCGAGTCATTAAGTGGAAAATGAGCATGTCCAGAGGGTCATGGGTTCGAATCCCAGCCATGGCTCGTCCCAAGATGGGAAAAAAAGGGGCAGCAGAGGGACATCCGGAGTCATGAACCGGGTGTGGCCCAACCCCCCTAGAGTGTCAGGAGATAAGGGCCGAAACACTTGCTTGAAGGGGGCTTCTCTTCTGAGGACTCTCTGCTGCCACGCTCTCCACGAGTTTCTTTCTACTCTAATATATATATATAAACTCACTGTAACTAAACACCTATCTACCATTGCTGTTGATGATGCTTGTCTGTGCCAATTTCCTTCTTTTATCTTCCACTTCTACTCTTTACCCTGTTGCAGAAGAAGAAAAATCCTTCTTTGAAATGTTATGGTGGATGGGGGGGGGGGGGGGGGGGGGGGAGGGAACCCTCGAACCCTCACTTTTACTTTCCTCTCTAGTTATCCGGGCCGCATGCGCGCGCGCGCATTTGTTAGTGTGCGGAGCCAGGACGAGAGCAAAGTGAGCACCGACAGACAAGGCCTGTGGGTCTGTAGAGCTTCAAAGCCGAAGGTTCCAAGGGGAGAGGGCATGAGTATCGAGTGGGACAAGGCGGAGAGGGTGAGGGGGTTGAAGAAGACGGAGTTGTAGGAAAAGGGGGGAGGGAGGCTGGGGGTGTATGGGGAGGGGAAGATGCGGGGTGTTCCGGACACAAAGAGTGCATGCAGTACACTTTGAAGAAGCGAGGTAGGCCAGAAGATCTCAGGAGTTGACGACTGCTTCGACTTTGCAAGGCTCCCGAGGCTTGAAACTACTGTAGTGCCGCACGTCCATAACAACTTCCACAAACTCGTACATTTGAAAAAAAAGATATAAAAAAGAAAACGCTGCGGTCTGTGCACCGGACATTTTGCTTTGTTTAAAATTTGATTACACACGCATTAAACTTTGTTAAAAAACAAAACAAAACAAGGATTAATCCCCAGAAACATGTTCTTTAAAGGGTCAGGGCTTAAGCTGTGAGTTTTGGGTGCTGTTATTGTTTTTGTGGTCGGTGTAGTTGTTTTTGTTGTATGTCTCGCCCTGCTCTCGTGGCGGCTTCTGTTATTGTTTTTGTCGTGGGTGTTGTTGTGTGTGTTGTATGTCTCGCCCTGCTCTCGTGGCGGCCTCTCTTATTGTTTTTGTCGTGGGTGTTGTTGTGTGTGTTGTATGTCTCGCCCTGCTCTCGTGGCGGCCTCTCTTATTGTTTTTGTCGTGGGTGTTGTTGTGTGTGTTGTATGTCCCGCCCTGGTGTCGTGGCGGCCTCTGCTATTGTTTTTGTCGTGGGTGTTGTTGTGTGTATTGTATGTCTCGCCCTGCTCTCGTGGCGGCCTCTCTTATTGTTTTTGTCGTGGGTGTTGTTGTGTGTGTTGTATGTCTCGCCCTGCTCTCGTGGCGGCCTCTGTTATTGTTTTTGTCGTGGGTGAGGTTGTGTGTGTTGTGTGTCTCGCCCTGCTCTCGTGGCGGCCTCTCTTATTGTTTTTGTCGTGGGTGTTGTTGTGTGTGTTGTATGTCTCGCCCTGACTTCGTGGCGGCCTCTCTTATTGTTTTTGTCGTGGGTGTTGTTGTGTGTGTTGTATGTCTCGCCCTGCTCTCGTGGCGGCTTCTGTTATTGTTTTTGTCGTGGGTGTTGTTGTGTGTGTTGTATGTCTCGCCCTGCTGTCGTGGCGGCCTCTCTTATTGTTTTTGTCGTGGGTGTTGTTGTGTGTGTTGTATGTCTCGCCCTGCTGTCGTGGCGGCCTCTCTTATTGTTTTTGTCGTGGGTGTTGTTGTTTGTGTTGTATGTCTCGCCCTGGTGTCGTGGCGGCCTCTCTTATTGTTTTTGTCGTGGGTGTTGTTGTGTGTGTTGTATGTCTCGCCCTGGTGTCGTGGCGGCCTCTCTTATTGTTTTTGTCGTGGGTGAGGTTGTGTGTGTTGTATGTCTCGCCCTGCTCTCGTGGTGGCCTCTCTTATTGTTTTTTGTCGTGGGTGTTGTTGTGTGTGTTGTATGTCTCGCCGTGCTCTCGTGGCGGCCTCTCTTATTGTTTTTGTCGTGGGTGAGGTTGTGTGTGTTGTATGTCTCGCCCTGCTCTCGTGGCGGCCTCTGTTATTGTTTTTGTCGTGGGTGTTGTTGTGTGTGTTGTATGTCTCGCCCTGACTTCGTGGCGGCCTCTGTTATTGTTTTTGTCGTGGGTGTTGTTGTGTGTGTTGTATGTCTCGCCGTGCTCTCGTGGCGGCCTCTGTTATTGTTTTTGTCGTGGGTGAGGTTGTGTGTGTTGTATGTCTCGCCCTGCTGTCCTGGCGGCCTCTCTTATTGTTTTTGTCGTGGGTGTTTTTGTGTGTGTTGTATGTCTCGCCCTGCTGTCCTGGCGGCCTCTCTTATTGTTTTTTGTCGTGGGTGTTGTTGTGTGTGTTGTATGTCTCGCCCTGCTGTCCTGGCGGCCTCTCTTATTGTTTTTGTCGTGGGTGTTGTTGTGTGTGTTGTATGTCTCGCCCTGCTCTCGTGGCGGCCTCTCTTATTGTTTTTGTCGTGGGTGTTGTTGTGTGTGTTGTATGTCTCGCCCTGCTCTCGTGGCGGCCTCTGTTATTGTTTTTGTCGTGGGTGTTGTTGTGTGTGTTGTATGTCTCGCCCTGCTGTCTTGGAGGCCTCTGTTATTGTTTTTGTCGTGGGTGTTGTTGTGTGTGTTGTATGTCTCGCCCTGCTGTCGTGGCGGCCTCTCTTATTGTTTTTGTCGTGGGTGTTGTTGTGTGTGTTGTATGTCTCGCCCTGCTGTCGTGGCGGCGTCTGTTATTGTTTTTGTCGTGGGTGTTGTTGTGTGTGTTGTATGTCTCGCCCTTGTGTCTTGGCGGCCTCTGTTATTGTTTTTGTGGTCGGTGTTGTTGTGTGTGTTGTATGTCTCGCCCTGCTGTCGTGGCGGCCTCTGTTATTGTTTTTGTGTCGGGTGTTATTGTTTTTTGTCGTGGGTGTTTGTTGTGTGTGTTGTATGTCTCGCCCTGCTGTCGTGGCGGCCTCTGTTATTGTTTTTGTCGTGGGTGTTGTTGTGTGTGTTGTATGTCTCGCCCTGCTCTCGTGGCGGCCTCTGTTATTGTTTTTGTGGTCGGTGTTATTGTTTTTGTCGTGGGTGTTGTTGTGTGTGTTGTATGTCTCACCCTGCTGTCGTGGCGGCCTCTGTTATTGTTTTTGTGTTCGGTGTTATTGTTTTTGTGGTGGGTGTTGTTGTGTGTGTTGTATGTCTCGCCCTGCTGTCGTGGCGGCCTCTGCTTCTTTACCTCTCAACGTCCATGCTCAGGTGAGTTTAGTTCTCAGATATTGGTATGGACAGAGTGATGGGGACCATCGTTCTCAGATATTGGTATGGACAGAGTGATGGGGACCATCGTTCTGAGATATTGGTGTGGACAGAGTGATGGGGATCATCGTTCTCAGATATTGGTATGGACAGAGTGATGGGGATCATCGTTCTCAGTATTGGTATGGACAGAGTGATGGGGCATCGTTCTCAGATATTGGTATGGACAGAGTGATGGGGACCATCGTTCTCAGATATTGGTATGGACAGAGTGATGGGGACCATCGTTCACAGATATTGGTATGGACAGAGTGATGGGGACCATCGTTCTCAGATATTGGTGTGGACAGTGTGTTGGGGACCATCGTTCTCAGATATTGGTATGGACAGAGTGATGGGGATCATCGTTCTCAGATATTGGTATGGACAGAGTGATGGGGACCATCGTTCTCAGATATTGGTATGGACAGAGTGATGGGGATCATCGTTCTCAGATATTGGTATGGACAGAGTGATGGGGACCATCGTTCTCAGATATTGGTATGGAGAGAGTGATGGGGACCATCGTTCTAAGATATTGGTATGGACAGAGTGATGGGGACCATCGTTCTCAGATATTGGTATGGACAGAGTGATGGGGACCATCGTTCTCAGATATTGGTATGGACAGGTGATGGGGACCATCGTTCTCAGATATTGGTATGGACAGAGTGATGGGGATCATCGTTCTCAGATATTGGTATGGACAGAGTGATGGGGACCATCGTTCTCAGATATTGGTATGGAGAGAGTGATGGGGACCATCGTTCTAAGATATTGGTATGGACAGAGTGATGGGGACCATCGTTCTCAGATATTGGTATGGGCAGAGTGATGGGGACCATCGTTCTCAGATACTGGTATGGGTAGAGTGATGGGGACCATCGTTCTAAGATATTGGTATGGGCAGAGTGATGGGACCATCGTTCTAAGATATTGGTATGGCAGAGTGATGGGGACCATCGTTCTAAGATATTGGTATGGGCAGAGTGATGGGGACCATCGTTCTAAGATATTGGTATGGACAGAGTGATGGGGACCATCGTTCTAAGATATTGGTGTGGACAGATTCATGGGGATCATCGTTCTAGATATTGGTGTGGATAGATTCATGGGGACCATCGTTCTCAGATATTGGTGTGGACAGATTCATGGGGATCATCGTTCTCAGATATTGGTGTGGACAAAGTGATTGGGACCATCGTTATCAGATATTGGTGTGGACAGATTCATGGGATCATCGTTCGATGAATGCAGCAGCAGCATCCGGAGGACTCTCATACCACCTCCACGACTACAGAGTCATTGTCATTAGCGCGGAACTCAGAAGGTGGTGTTCTGCCCGAGATGGATCAGAACAGACAGCATTGAACACCACCACAGTCACTCAGCAGTGCAGTGATCAGAACAGACACCATTGAACACCACCAGTCACTCAGCAGAGTTCAGAACAGACACCATTGAACACACCAGTCACTCAGCAGTGATCAGAACAGACACCATTGAACACCACCAGTCACTCAGCAGTGATCAGAACAGACACCATTGAACACCACCAGTCACTCAGCAGTGATCAGAACAGGTACCATTGAACACCACCACAGTCACTCAGCAGTGCAGTGATCAGAACAGACACCATTGAACACCACCAGTCACTCAGCAGTGATCAGAACAGACACCATTGAACACCACCAGTCACTCAGCAGTGCAGTGATCAGAACAGACACCATTGAACACCACCACAGTCACTCAGCAGTGCAGTGATCAGAACAGACACCATTGAACACCACCAGTCACTCAGTAGCAGTGCAGTGCCTCCTCTGGTGGGTCGCCTCATGACGTCTGATTCTGAGCGCTTCCCGTGCACTGCTGTTACCGAGGCTGAAACAGCACGAACCTGAATGTGGCTGTGTTGGAGAACACCAGAAAGAGCATCACGGGAATACCGCCATGAGGAGGGTAAGGTAGATCTCACACACACACACACACACACACACACACACACACACACACACACACACACACACACACACACATACACGCGCGCGCGCGGGCGCGCGCGCGCGCGCGCGCACGCACGCACGCGCACGCACGCACGCACGCACGCACGCACGCACGCACACATACACACACACACACACACACACACACACACACACACACACACACACACACAAAGGGGTGGGGGTGGGTGGGGGTGGGGTGGGGGTGCCTGGGGGCTGGAGGGGGGGGGAGGGGAGAAGACAAAACCACATGTCATGAAACGCAAGGCAGTAATGTCAAGTACTCGCCTCGCACCTGGTGAGAGAGAATGACAGCCGCTGCAAGGAACTCGTCAGGTCTGACCCGTGTTCTCTCAGAATCACACCTCATGTATTTCGCCCTCTTCTCTCTTCCCATCGCTTTTCCCATCAACGCTGTCATGTCCCACTTGTCACGTGACGAGGGGATAAAACAAACCAACAAGAAAAAGACAAAAACGGGTAGCAGCGATCAGCAGGCCAGAAGCAGGGGGCCTGAGGAGAGGCAGTTGCTGAAGGAGGCCCGGGTTCTTTCCCTTACAGATCCCTCCAGTGCACCTTCTCAAGGAGGCCTGGGCTCTTTCCCTTACAGATCCCTCCAATGCACCTTCTGAAGGAGGCCTGGGCTCTTTCCCTTACAGATCCCTCCAATGCACCTTCTCAAGGAGGCCTGGGCTCTTTCCCTTACAGATCCCTCCAATGCACCTTCTCAAGGAGGCCTGGGCTCTTTCCATTACAGATCCCTCCAATGCACCTTCTCAAGGAGGCCTGGGCTCTTTCCCTTACAGATCCCTCCAATGCACCTTCTCAAGGAGGCCTGGGCTCTTTCCATTACAGATCCCTCCAATGCACCTTCTCAAGGAGGCCTGGGCTCTTTCCCTTACAGATCCCTCCAATGCACCTTCTCAAGGAGGCCTGGGCTCTTTCCCTTACTCAATCACCTTCCAAGGGCTGGCTCTTCCTTAAGACCCAACACTGTCAAGGAGCCTGGCTCTTTCCCTTACAGATCCCTCCAATGCAGCTGATGAAGGAGGCCCGGGCTCTTTCCCTTACAGATCCCTCCAATGCAGCTGATGAAGGAGCCGGGCTCTTTCCCTTACAGATCCCTCCAATGCAGCTGATGAAGGAGACCTGGGCTCTTTCCCTTACAGATCCCTCCAATGCAGCTGATGAAGGAGACCTGGGCTCTTTCCCTTACGAGATCCTCCAATGAGCGTTTGAAGGAGGCCTGGGCTCTTTCCCTTACAGATCACTCCAATGGCCCCTTGTCAAGGAGGCCTGGGCTCTTTCCCTTACAGATCCCTCCAATGCACCTTCTCAAGGAGGCCTGGGCTCTTTCCCTTACAGATCCCTCCAATGCACCTTCTCAAGGAGGCCTGGGCTCTTTCCCTTACAGATCCCTCCAAGGCACCTTCTCAAGGAGGCCTGGGCTCTTTCCCTTACAGATCCCTCCAATGCACCTTCTCAAGGAGGCCTGGGCTCTTTCCATTACAGATCCCTCCAATGCACCTTCTAAGGAGGCCTGGCTCTTTCCCATTACAGATCCCTCCAATGCACCTTCTCAAGGAGGCCTGGCTCTTTCCCTTACAGATCCCTCCAATGCACCTTCTCAAGGAGGCCTGGGCTCTTTCCATTACAGATCCCTCCAATGCACTGATGCAAGGAGGCCCGGGCTCTTTCCATTAGAGATCCCTCCAATGCGGCTTCTGAAGGAGGCCTGGGCTCTTTCCCTTACAGATCCCTCCAATGCACCTTCTCGAAGGAGGCCTGGGCTCTTTCCCTTACAGATCCCTCCAATGCACCTTCTCAAGGAGGCCTGGGCTCTTTCCCTTACAGATCCCTCCAATGCACCTTCTCAAGGAGGCCTGGGCTCTTTCCCTTACAGATCCCTCCAATGCACCTTCTCAAGGAGGCCTGGGCTCTTTCCTTACAGATCCCTCCAATGCACCTTCTCAAGGAGGCCTGGGCTCTTTCCCTTACAGATCCCTCCAATGCACCTTCTCAAGGAGGCCTGGGCTCTTTCCCTTACAGATCCCTCCAATGCACCTTCTCAAGGAGGCCTGGGCTCTTTCCCTTACAGATCCCTCCAATGCAGCTGATGAAGGAGGCCTGGGCTCTTTCCCTTACAGATCCTCCAATGCGCTTCTGAAGGAGGCCTGGGCTCTTTCCCTTACAGATCCCTCCAATGCAGCTCTGAAGGAGGCCTGGGCTCTTTCCCTTACAGATCCCTCCAATGCACCTTCTCAAGGAGGCCTGGGCTCTTTCCCTTACAGATCCCTCCAATGCACCTTCTCAAGGAGGCCTGGGCTCTTTCCCTTACAGATCCCTCCAATGCACCTTCTCAAGGAGGCCTGGGCTCTTTCCCTTACAGATCCCTCCAATGCACCTTCTCAAGGAGGCCTGGGCTCTTTCCCTTACAGATCCCTCCAATGCACCTTCTCAAGGAGGCCTGGGCTCTTTCCCTTACAGATCCCTCCAATGCACCTTCTCAAGGAGGCCTGGCTCTTTCCCTTACAGATCCCTCCAATGCACCTTCTCAAGGAGCCTGGGCTCTTTCCCTTACAGATCCCTCCAATGCACTTGAAGGAGGCCTGGGCTCTTTCCCTTACAGATCCCTCCAATGCAGCTGATGAAGGAGACCTGGGCTCTTTCCCTTACAGATCCCTCCAATGCAGCTGATGAAGAGAGCCTGGGCTCTTTCCCTTACAGATCCCTCCAATGCAGCTGATGAAGGAGCCTGGGCTCTTTCCCTTACAGATCCCTCCAATGCAGCTGATGAAGGAGGCCTGGGCTCTTTCCCTTACAGATCCCTCCAATGCAGCTTGTGAAGGAGGCCTGGGCTCTTTCCCTTACAGATCCTCCAATGCACCTTCTCAAGGAGGCCTGGGCTCTTTCCCTTACAGATCCCTCCAATGCACCTTCTCAAGGAGGCCTGGGCTCTTTCCCTTACAGATCCCTCCAATGCACCTTCTCAAGGAGGCCTGGGCTCTTTCCCTTACAGATCCCTCCAATGCACCTTCTAAGGAGGCCTGGGCTCTTTCCCTTACAGATCCCTCCAATGCACCTTCTCAAGGAGGCCTGGGCTCTTTCCCTTACAGATCCCTCCAATGCACCTTCTCAAGGAGGCCTGGGCTCTTTCCCTTACAGATCCCTCCAATGCACCTTCTCAAGGAGGCCTGGGCTCTTTCCCTTACAGATCCCTCCAATGCACCTTCTCAAGGAGGCCTGGGCTCTTTCCCTTACAGATCCCTCCAATGCACCTTCTCAAGGAGGCCTGGGCTCTTTCCCTTACAGATCCCTCCACATGCCACTGCACTTCTCAAGGAGGCCTGGGCTCTTTCCCTTACAGATCCCTCCAATGCACCTTCTCAAGGAGGCCTGGGCTCTTTCCCTTACAGATCCCTCCAATGCACCTTCTCAAGGAGGCCTGGGCTCTTTCCCTTACAGATCCCTCCAATGCAGCGATGAAGGAGACCTGGGCTCTTTCCCTTACAGATCCCTCCAATGCAGCTGATGAAGGAGGCCCGGGCTCTTTCCCTTACAGATCCCTCCAATGCAGCCTGAGAGGAGCCTGGGCTCTTTCCCTTACAGATCCCTCCAATGCAGCTGTGAAGGAGGCCTGGGCTCTTTCCCTTACAGATCCCTCCAATGCACTTAAGGAGGCCGGGCTCTTTCCCTTACAGATCCTCCAATGCAGCTTCTGAAGGAGGCCTGGGCTCTTTCCCTTACAGATCCCTCCAATGCACCTTTCAAGGAGGCCTGGGCTCTTTCCATTACAGATCCCTCCAATGCACCTTCTCAAGGAGGCCTGGGCTCTTTCCCTTACAGATCCCTCCAATGCACCTTCTAAGGAGGCCTGGGCTCTTTCCCTTACAGATCCCTCCAATGCACCTTCTCAAGGAGGCCTGGGCTCTTTCCCTTACAGATCCCTCCAATGCACCTTCTGAAGGAGGCCTGGGCTCTTTCCATTACAGATCCCTCCAATGCACCTTCTGAAGGAGGCCTGGCTCTTTCCCTTACAGATCCCTCCAATGCACCTTCTGAAGGAGGCCTGGGCTCTTTCCCTTACAGATCCCTCCAATGCACCTTCTCAAGGAGGCCTGGGCTCTTTCCCTTACAGATCCCTCCAATGCACTTTGAAGGAGGCCGGGCTCTTTCCCTTACAGATCCTCCAATGCACCTTCTCAAGGAGGCCTGGGCTCTTTCCCTTACAGATCCCTCCAATGCACCTTCTCAAGGAGGCCTGGGCTCTTTCCCTTACAGATCCCTCCAATGCACCTTCTGAAGGAGGCCTGGGCTCTTTCCCTTACAGATCCCTCCAATGCACCTTCTCGAAGGAGGCCTGGGCTCTTTCCCTTACAGATCCCTCCAATGCACCTTCTGAAGGAGGCCTGGGCTCTTTCCCTTACAGATCCCTCCAATGCACCTTCTGAAGGAGGGCCTGGGCTCTTTCCCTTACAGATCCCTCCAATGCACCTTCTCAAGGAGGCCTGGGCTCTTTCCCTTACAGATCCCTCCAATGCACCTTCTGAAGGAGGCCTGGGCTCTTTCCCTTACAGATCCCTCCAATGCACCTTCTGAAGGAGGCCTGGGCTCTTTCCCTTACAGATCCCTCCAATGCACCTTCTCAAGGAGGCCTGGGCTCTTTCCCTTACAGATCCCTCCAATGCACCTTCTGAAGGAGGCCTGGGCTCTTTCCCTTACAGATCCCTCCAATGCACCTTCTGAAGGAGGCCTGGGCTCTTTCCCTTACAGATCCCTCCAATGCACCTTCTCAAGGAGGCCTGGGCTCTTTCCATTACAGATCCCTCCGATGCACCTTCTGAAGGAGGCCTGGGCTCTTTCCCTTACAGATCCCTCCAATGCACCTTCTCAAGGAGGCCTGGGCTCTTTCCATTACAGATCCCTCCAATGCACCTTCTCAAGGAGGCCTGGGCTCTTTCCTTACAGATCCCTCCAATGCACCTTCTCAAGGAGGCCTGGGCTCTTTCCCTTACAGATCCCTCCAATGCACCTTCTCAAGGAGGCCTGGGCTCTTTCCATTACAGATCCCTCCAATGCACCTTCTCAAGGAGGCCTGGGCTCTTTCCATTAGATATCCCTCCCTCCAATCCCATGGCGGGGCAGCCAGGGAGGAGCACCTCTCCCGACCCTCTCCTCTTTCTTTCACCTCTCGTTAGACCCGCCATCTGACAGCCCTCTGGTTTTAATGAAAATCTCGCAGTGCGTATGAGTGCGTGTGTGTGTGTGGGTGGGGGGTGGGGGTGGGGGGGAGGGGAGGGTGGAGGAGGAGGGGCGTGGGGGGGTTGTGCATCTCTCTCTCTCTCTCTCTCTCTCTCTCTCTCTCAACCCCCATACGATCAAACACACACACACACACACACACACACACACACATACACACACACACACACACACACACACACACACACACACACACACACACACACACACACACACACAAATACACAACCGCACACACACCACACACACACAGACACAGAACACACACACACACACACACACACACACACACACACACACACACACACACACACACACACACACACACACACACCTCTCTATTGATCCCCAGATTCATAGTTTCTCCCATTGACGATCGCCCCGCAGTTGCCGCACCAGCTTAAGGCGTGATGAACGGAAGCGGACACAACAGTCATCGCTGCTTGAACTTCCTGTCATGCGCACAACAAAACTTTATACACTAGGAAAGGAGGGGCTGTCATCAACTGCATATGTTTACAGTCGATCTGAATGATCATCACTATCTTGAATTAAAAAAAAAAAAAAAAAAAATATATATATATATATATATATATATATGTGTGTGTGTGTGTGTGTGTGTGTGTGTGTGTGTGTGTGTGTGTGTGTGTGTGTGTGTGTGTGTGTGTGTGTGTGTGTGTGTGTGTGTGTGTGTGTGTGCGCGCGCGCACGCACGAATAAATAAATAGAACAATAAATAAATAAGTAAATAAGTGAAAAATGAATGAATAAACAAACAAATAAAGAATAAATAGATAGATAGATGAATAAATAAATGAAGAAATAAATAAACATATAATTAAATAAACAAACAAATAAACAAATTCATCAATAAATGAATGAATGAAAAATGAATAAATGAGTAAATAAACAAACAAATCAATCATAAACAAATAAATAATAAATTAAATAAATGAATATATAAATAAGTAAATAAATGAATAAGTAAAAAAAAAAGACAAATAAATTGATAAAATACTGTTTTGCCATAGCTGCTGCCCCAGGGGCTGAAGAGAAATGGAGGTGAGGGTAGGTGAATAACGAATGTTCCGGACACCGCCACTGGAAAAGGACAGGGCGAGGCAGGACAAGAAATCAACAGAAGGAAAGAACAGAATGAAACTTGGACAGGAAATTTCAAAAAAAAAAAAAAAAAAAAAATCCTGTGGTATTGTGGAGTGTTCGCGCCTGGTTGGAGTGACCGGGGAATTTTTGTTCAAGACGTGACCCCTTTCCGCTTGTCATCTACCCACCCCCCTTCCTCCCCTCCTCAACCCCATCCCCTCCTTCATCTTCTCCACCCCCCCCCCTCCTCTTCACCCTCCTTCACCCTCCACGTCCAGTCTGTCCTTGCTTGCAACTGTTGGACCGTTTCCTACAACCCACGCCTCCTTTGTTGTTTGTATTCCTGTTCTGTATGAAAGACGTCACAGAGCAACTGTTGGACCGTTCCCTACAACCCACGCCTCCTTTGTTGTTTGTATTCCTGTTCTGTATGAAAGACGTCACAGAGCAACTGTTGGACCGTTCCCTACAACCCACGCCTCCTTTGTTGTTTGTATTCCTGTTCTGTATGAAAGACGTCACAGAGCAACTGTTGGACCGTTCCCTACAACCCACGCCTCCTTTGTTGTTTGTATTCCTGTTCTGTATGAAAGACGTCACAGAGCAACTGTTGGACCGTTCCCTACAACCCACGCCTCCTTTGTTGTTTGTATTCCTGTTCTGTATGAAAGACGTCACAGAGCAACTGTTGGACCGTTTCCTACAACCACGCCTCCTTTGTTGTTTGTATTCCTGTTCTGTATGAAAGACGTCACAGAGCAACTGTTGGACCGTTCCCTACAACCCACGCCTCCTTTGTTGTTTGTATTCCTGTTCTGTATGAAAGACGTCACAGAGTAGCATCTGCTTCTGTCCTTGTTCCCATAACATCAGGTCCCCATTCTACCACTTGTTTGTGTTCTTCTCACTGCTAACAATACACTGCTTCCAGTTGTGGCAGTCCAGAAAAACAATACCGCAGTCAGTTTGTTTTGAGTTAAGGTGGTGAATACGCTCAACGGGAAGATGGAGGGTGAAGGAGTTGTGGGACAAGGGGAGGTACCGCCATGTTGCCGGTCTGTGAAGTCGCCTACCCGCTGTGTCGCCACTCTGTTCCATGCTGAAGTCAAATTCATCATCGTAATACCCGCTGTGTCGCCACTCTGTTCCATGTTGAAGTCAAATTCATCATCGTAATACCCGCTGTGTCGCCACTCTGTTCCATGTTGAAGTCAGATTCATCATCCTACGAACACCGACAGGCGCTACTAATACCCGCTGTGTCGCCACTCTGTTTCATGTTGAAGTCAGATTCATCATCCTACGAACCGACAGGCGCTACTAATGCCCGCTGTGTCGCCACTCTGTTTCATGTTGAAGTCAGATTCATCATCCTACGAACACCGACAGGCGCTACTAATGCCCGCTGTGTCGCCACTCTGTTCCATGCTGAAGTCAAATTCATCATCGTACAAACACCGACAGGCGCTACTAATGCCCGCTGTGTCGCCACTCTGTTCCATGCTGAAGTCAAATTCATCATCGTACAAACACCGACAGGCGCTACTAATAACCGAATCGTGATTTTGTTTTCTTATCACTGGCAGTAACACTGCTTTAATTCGTAAAGAATTTCGAAAATTCTTGTCATCGCGTACATGTTTCTGGTTTTGTTGTTGTTGTTGTTGTGATCACCTATTGATCATATCAATACAGTTTATGTTTCTGGCTTTGTTGTCGTTGTTGTTGTGATCACCTATTGATCATATCAATACAGTTTATGTTTCTGGTTTTGTTGTTGTCGTTGTTGTTGTGATCACCTATTGATCATATCAATACAGTTGTTTCTGGTTTTGTTGTTGTCGGTGTTGTTGTGATCACCCATTGATCATATCAATACAGTTGTTTCTGGTTTTGTTGTTGTCGGTGTTGTTGTGATCCTCTATTGATCATATCAATACAGTTTCCCAGGAACTGAACGTCAGCATCTTCATCCTCTGGTTCTCTTTCAGCTTGCAGTCAATGCTGTAGACGTTACAATAAAATCGAAGTCCAGAGCGGCTTCTTTACTTTTGTTTATTCCTTGGTTTCCCTGTGTGCGCGAACTTGCGTGTGTCAAATAGACAGAGAAATGTATGGTAACCTCCACAAGCAAAAGAAAGTATTTCTAAGTGATATGCTACAAACCGGAGGTATCATTTCCTGTCTGGTTTCTGTACAGCAACTTTGTAATTCCTCACGAAGGTGTTGCACCTGTCATCATAGCAAGTCGGGTGGTAGGTCTGTCTCCTTACTCTTCACGAGGTGATGCACCTCTCCACTAATTGCACTGGGCATTTATCGGGTCGGAGGCATAGCGGGACGGAAACCAATAGGGACAGCGACATGGCGATATGTGTTCGGGATAAACAAGGAGGGACAGAACCCAGCACATTTTGTTGGAGTGGTCCGAGTTCCAGTTGGAGTGCCAGTCAAAGACTGATGCACAGAATATGGCAAGCAGAGCTGGAAGATTTGATCATCTAAGGGTATGGCGAGCAGAGCTGGAAGATTTGATCATCTAAGGGTGGACTCTTGGAGTGATCTCTATTAGATGAAGGTGTTTTTTTTCTTTTTTTTCAAAATTAAAATTCACCCCACCCACTCAAGAACTAATACTGGAAGGAGCAACTTTCCAGTACTGGTTATTGTATGACTGTTTTTTTCTTTTCTTCGAGACTGCTGAAAGTACCCATGAGTATCTCAAGAGTAATTTTTGGCTTATGTACTTAAAAGTGCTTGTGCCCTAGGTGACAGACAGAATTAAAGATAGGGTCACACATGAAATGACTGGCCCTATACGAATTGGCTAACATAAGTTACGTGCAAATTTCACTTACAAAGCTTTATTTTGGATGCAATGTGAAATGATACAAAACATGTATAAATCAAGCAAAAAGTTCGTCCGGCCTCACGCCAGCTGAACTATGCACCTTCTTCTCCTTAAGAAGCAAAGCATGTGCAGACACACGTGGCAAAAAAACAACAACAACAAAACTTCAACCCTTTGGTGGGATTCGCGTGACCAGTTGTTGGTACAGGAAACCACTAACGTAGACCCTTGTTTCAGTGACGTCACGATTCCACTCTGTTACCTTCCGTTGCTTTGTTGGCCGGTGTCCGTGCAGGTGGCTCGTGATGCCAAACTAACAGTCTTATTCATGTGTGGGCTGGAACACAGACAGACAGACCCGTCTGGAGGGGGATGGAGTGAGGGGGAGAGAAAGAGAGGGCTGACGGTTAGCGTTATTAAATGATATAAAAGAGGATGTGCGGGGAAGAGAGAGAGAGAGGGGGGGTTCAGATTTTGATGCATGTCAACAGGTCACACAGTCTGTGTTGGATGGGTGCGGAGGTGTGGTAGCATGGCGAGGGGTTAGGCGAGAGAAGAGAAAAAGTCTGTGGCATATTTTCAGTTAGAACTCTGGGGTAAAAAGGGCTGTTGTGCTGCCACTGACATAGTTCTGGCAGACACCACGCTCTCATTGTCCCAGTTTTTCTCTCCTTGCTGTCCTCGACAGAGATGAAGACAGCGTCCAAGTGCTTACTTATTTAATTAAGTACAACTGACATTTTGACATAAGATGTGTGAGATCTTATTTGATGCATCCATTCCAGTTTTTATCCCAACCTTTGTGGCAACAATGTCAAATTATTGATGCATTCATGCAGTGCTTGTAAAGGTCTGTCATCGCTGAAGCAAGACTGATTCTCTGTCTTAATGACGCTTCATTTCCCTTATTCAACGTAATGATTCAAATTGTATTACTTTGCTGTTTTCGGCGAGATGTATTGGTACATAGCCAAACATTTTGTAAGATGTTCATTATCATCTTCTAAGCAGGTAGACATCGCATTATATTGGTGTGATCTAGATACGATTAAAGTGAATAATTACCGTAATGTTTACACAGAAAGTGAAATAATTTACCCTTTTTCAATATACAGATAATTATAAATGAACACAGTATATAAATCCATGTCAGTTTTGATGCATTGAAAACTTTGCTGAGAACATCAGTCGCACATTTATATGAACTGTAGAATTCGATCTTTAAAAAGAAAAACTACTATTCCGCCGAACGAAACAGAAAAACAAATCACAAGTCAGAACACGTCGCGTTGCGACCTCACTGGTCTTCTTCAGGCGAGACAACATTCAAGACAATGAAAAGGAAGAACGAACAACCAAAAAAAAAAACCCCTGTCCACTACCACTGGGCGCTAAATGAACGGTGTCCACTACCACTGGGCGCTAAATGAACGGTATCCACTACCACTGGGCGCTAAATGAACGGTGTCCACTACCACTGGGCGCTAAATGAACGGTGTCCACTACCACTGGGCGCTAAATGAACGGTGTCCACTACCACTGGGCGCTAAATGAACGGGGAATGTGGCTTAACCCTGTCCACTACCACTGGGCGCTAAATGAACGGTATCCACTACCACTGGGCGCTAAATGAACGGTATCCACTACCACTGGGCGCTAAATGAACGGTGTCCACTACCACTGGGCCGCTAAATGAACGGTTCCACTACCACTGGGCGCTAAATGAACGGTATCCACTACCACTGGGCGCTAAATGAACGGTGTCCACTACCACTGGCGCTAAATGAACGGTGTCCACTACCACTGGGCGCTAAATGAACGGTGTCCACTACCACTGGGCGCTAAATGAACGGGTCAATGTGGCTTAAACCCACTATCCACTACCACTGGGCGCTAAATGAACGGTGTCCACTACCACTGGGCGCTAAATGAACGTGTCCACTACCACTGGCGCTAAATGAACGGTGTCCACTACCACTGGGCGCTAAATGAACGGTATCCACTACCACTGGGCGCTAAATGAACGGTGTCCACTACCACTGGGCGCTAAATGAACGGGGAATGTGGCTTAACCCCCTATCCACTACCACTGGGCGCTAAATGAACGGGGAAATGAGGCTTAACCCCCTGTCCACTACCACTGGGCGCTAAATGAACGGTGTCCACTACCACTGGGCGCTAAATGAACGGTGTCCACTACCACTGGGCGCTAAATGAACGGGATGTGCTTAACCCCTATCCACACCACTGGGCGCTAAATGAACGGTATCCACTACCACTGGGCGCTAAATGAACGGGATGTGTTAACCCTCCACTACCACTGGGCGCTAAATGAACGGTGTCCACTACCACTGGGCGCTAAATGAACGGTGTCCACTACCACTGGGCGCTAAATGAACGGTGTCCACTACCACTGGGCGCTAAATGAACGGGTGTCCTACTACCACTGGGCGCTAAATGAACGGTGTCCACTACCACTGGGCGCTAAATGAACGGGAATGTCGGCATGTCCACTACCACTGGGCGCTAAATGAACGGTGTCCACTACCACTGGGCGCTAAATGAACGGTGTCCACTACCACTGGGCGCTAAATGAACGGTGTCCACTACCACTGGGCGCTAAATGAACGGTGTGCACACTACACCACTGGGCGCTAAATGAACGGTGAAATGTGGCTAACTAACGTGTCCACTACCACTGGGCGCTAAATGAACGGTGTCCACTACCACTGGGCGCTAAATGAATGGGTTCCTGTCCCACTACCACATGGGCGCTAAATGAACGGTGTCCACTACCACTGGGCGCTAAATGAACGGTGTCCACTACCACTGGGCGCTAAATGAACGGGGAATGTGGCTTCAAGGTTGTTTCATTTCCCGCCCAGGGTCACCTCGCTTGGAAAGAAACTTTACAGTTCAACATGCTCTCATGCAGAAGATGGTTGTAAAGATCTTACCAGTGTTATCAGTCTATGACCTACTGTGAAAACTGACTTTACAGTTCAAGACACTCTCATGCAGAAGATTCTTATCAGTGTTATCAGTCTATGACCTACTGTGAAAACTGACTTTACAGTTCAAGACACTCTCATGCAGAAGACGGCTGTAAAGATCTTACCAGTGTTATCAGTCTATGACCTACTGTGAAAACTGACTTTACAGTTCAAGACACTCTCATGCAGAAGATGGTTGTAAAGATCTTACCAGTGTTATCAGTCTATGACCTACTGTGAAAACTAATTTTACAGTTCAAGACACTCATGCAGAAGATGGTTGTAAAGATCTTACCAGTGTTATCAGTCTATGTCCTATTGTGAAAACTGACTTTACAGTTCAAGACACTCATGCAGAAGATGGTTGTAAAGATCTTATTAGTGTTATCAGTCTACAATGACCTACTGTGAAAACTGACTTTACAGTTCAAGACACTCATGCAGAAGATGGTTGTAAAGATCTTATCAGTGTTATCAGTCTACAATGACCTACTGTGAAAACTGACTTTACAGTTCAAGACACTCTCATGCAGAAGATGGTTGTAAAGATCTTATCAGTGTTATCAGTCTACAATGTCCTATTGCGTTAGTGCTTCTAATGGTCCAGAAATGCCATTGTCAAAGGTTACGATGCGCACGCATGCGCAAGCGCTCACACACACACACACACACACACACACACACACACACACACACACACACACACACACACACACACACACACATACACACACACACATGCTCAGAATCACTTTACGGTCCCACAAGTGTAAATAAACTGGGTCAAAAATTTGAAAAATAAATTTCAAGGCTCCGCTCCAAGAGGTATACAATCGAACCACAAGACAAAACACGACGTGTTTCGACCTTTTAGGTCTTATTCAGACAAGATACACAACACTCAGGACAACGAAAATGAACGAGGAATCACTTATCTTCATCCTATACGGCGCAATCTGTTTAGATTTCCGCCTGCAGTCGCCTCACTTTGCAAGTGGGCCAAAAATGTCAAACATCGGCAACACATGAAGTTAAAGTCACAGAGGTAGCAGACACTTGGCTGTACTTTTCGTTGATGCTGTTGTTCTTGTTAATTTTGTCATCGTAACACTACCAGTGGCGGAAGAAGAGGTAGCATTACAGCAAGCAGCAGGGTGGTAGTGGTAGTGGAAGAGGTAGTGAGAATGGTACTGGTAGTAGTAATAGCAGCAGCAATAACCGTAGTATACCTCGTATAGTGTTTCTCTCTCTCTCTCTCTCTCTCTCTCTCTCTCTCTTCTCTCTCTCTCTCTCTCTCTCTCTCTCTCTCTCTTCTCTCTCTCAGATCCAGACAGAACTGTCTGCCTGGTATCCTGAAGACACTTCATCTAAAGTCGTTCAATTCTTTTAATCATTTTCCGATCGTTTTCAAAGGAAAACGTTCTTGATATCGATGTATATTTGGGTCACCAGTATAATCAAATCATCTGTGTCTTATCAGACACAGAGAATTTTGGTAGATAATTGTTATCAATAAACATCCGGTCCATAACTGCCTCCACCCCCACCCCTCATACATACACACACACTCCTTCTTCCTAAATTCTTTGTGCACTGGAGATAAAAACTCCGTGGGCGTTAAATATGGAATTTCCTGATCGGACATTAATACGAGAGAGAGAGAGAGAGAGAGAGAGAGAGAGAGAGAGAGAGAGAGAGACAGACAGACAGACAGACAGACAGACAGACAGACA